>JAXQQM020060408.1:0-47382 GCA_034641835.2 Pinus albicaulis | reverse complement strand
CCATATCTATAATATTCCCAAATGGGAAATGTATAAATATAGCTCATAAAATGAAGCCAACAACAATTATTTAACACATGAAACCATGAGACCAATATAGAGCCATATTATTGATCATATATGCATCAAATAAGTACAAAATAGTGAGGCACAAACCATAGAATGTGATCATACAAGCCTCCAATACATAGACACCCTCAAAAGTGAGATGATGCTACAACAAAAAATATTGGAGAGCTGCTACAACACATTAATATTATGCATATGTATAGTTGGATATGATACAATGATATAAAAATACTGATATATTCCTCAATAGAATCTAAACATACATATCTAGAACTAGATCAGCTTTCCAAGACAACCTAAGAGGGTTTTCGGAAAATGCACACAATGTGCCAATGTAAGCTATAGCCCTAGGGCTGAAGATATGCTGCAACAAATGAAATGAGAATATATGGCTGAATATGACGTATATAACTACATATCTGCTCCAATATATCCTCCGGATGAAAGAATGGATACTCCATTGAAGAAATCACCTCTCAAAACAACCACTGCAACTACCCTTGCAACTCCTCCCTAAAATAACGCAAATATGGACTAAAATTGTGTTGTAGGGGATAAATTCTCCTTATCCTACTTCTAACTGTGTCAAAAAAGCTCAAGGGGCTTCATTGCAGGCCTCCTAATGGATGGAAACATTCCTCCACTGCAAAACTAGTTCTGAAGACACCCGATCTAATTCTCCACCGTCGGACCCTGCAACACAACACAATATCCTGCAGAAACTGTGATGATGAAGAAAGTTGTAGCTTGGTTTGAAAACCTGAATGTGGAAATGAAATTCAATTCTCTTCCAAGAGGCCTCTCAAGGAAAGAGGTGGGATTCCCGCTCAGGAACACCCGGTGCTAAACAACACAGCAATCTCAACTAAACAGCTGAAGAATGCAAGAAGTCTAAACAGAACACATACAAAATAATAATCCAAAACATAACCCCATATGGCTGTCATCCTCTTCCTTATATATATTATGAGCTTCCCTTCCCTTGGCTCCACTCAATTAGGTAATTTCCTCCATGCAATCCATCTCCCTCCAAAACTATGTTATTCCTCATTTAATGTCCACTCCTCCATAACAGTGTTGTTGACTTGGTCAAAGTTGACCTGTTCAACATGATCCAACCCTTGTTCATACTCAAAGGTGCTTTATTTAGCTTCTTAGAAGGTATCCTTTCACACTTGAAGTGTTTTTATTTCTGTTAAGGAGATCTATGGGCCTCCCCACCCATTTACTCACATAACTAGTGACAAAATGATCTATAATACTCCATTTAGCTAAAAGCTAAATTTTAGGAAAATTATAGTCCTCCCCTCCAAAATGTTGCTTATCCTGAAGAAACTATAAAGGTCAAGAAAAATTCCTCCCCTCCTCCTCTTGTGGCCTCCTCATAAGTATTCCCCACCATTGCTCAAAATAATCTGCAATAAATCTTCCCCCCAATGGTTCCTCCCAAGTATGCAAAACCAAATGGCTCACATCATGAGAAAGTGGAAAGTGTAAGTGGAAACCTTCTTGCTATCTGTTAGCCACCTATGAAATTTTTTATACCGAAAGGTGGCTAAATAATTTTTGAGTCTTCAAGGAACAAATTTTATTGAAAAAAGTGTTGACTCTTGAAAACTTTTGAAGGCCTCATGCCTCTGTCCAAATCTTCACTGCTATGCCTATTTCACACTCAGAAATCCTGCTGATTTCAAAGCTAAAATAATGCTGCAAACACCATTTTCCTTTCCCTCCACCACAAAACTAACCTTCATTTTTACCCCTTTTACCTCCATAAATTCCTCTATTTTTATGATTCCCCTTCTTCCATTCATGAAAATCATTTTCCATAGTTTAAAACTCATTTTTAAACTATACCAAAACCCCAAAATCCTTTGAAAATAATTGAATATCTATAAAAATCATATTTTTATATATTATAGACTTAAGACCCTTGGGCTAAGTCTTTAAACCTTTCCCTCCATACGCCTTGGTGCTAGAACCAAGCGCTAGCCTTCCAAGTGCTTATCTCATCGCCCGATTGCAATTAGTCCCTTCCTTCATAAAATCCCCAGTCATATTATTTTCCAAATAACCCACGGCCCCACAGTCGGGTGCCTATCCGCTTCAAATTAATATTTCGCCTCGAAGTTTAAACCTTAGTTTTATATAAAATTGTCGGTTTTATTATATCCTAAAGTTTTCCGCCGGTGTAAAAGCTCTAATTTCTCTCCACCGTCGATCTGATCTGCAAATCGACGGTGCACAAGCCATCGCCCCGGTGATCCCCGACAGCCACTTACTATTGCAAAACCAAGCGGATTTCATCGCACCGCTTTTGAGAGGGGGGCGGTTTTTTCTATTTCACAGTGATTCCATACACCAGCTGACACGTGTCTGGGGCCCATTTTAAAATACCGCCCTCATCACGCATTAAAGTTTGGACATGGACCTGGTGCGATATTGACGTACACCGTTCGATCTGAGGCCGCTCATCGGACGATGATCGCTCTTCGAAGATGCCTGTAAAATAACCAGGGTACAACATAGTATTAAAAGCATCTCTGCCATTAATCTAATCTGCAGATTGACAGCCCACACTTCATCGCCCTGATTCCTTGTCCAGTCAGCATTTTCAGACCCGAGAACTTTATTCAGCATAGTTTTATTAAAAAAATTTGATGTCCGGGTGTGTTTTATAAGGTTTATTGGCACCTGTTCTCCACCGTTGATTGCGTGGGCCGATCTCATCCGATGGCCTGCGTTTGTCCCGATCCCCAAACCTAATTTTGTGACCATTTTTGTCCAAAACAAAGGTTTTAAACCATTTCTCTGTTTTTTCTTTGACTTTTCGCCTCCGCTCCCGACCATCGATCTATGTGTGATCGACGCCTCCAATTTAATTCCTCCCTCCATTTCCTTTTGACTCCCTCTGATCAATCTCAACCGTTGGATGATGCCATCGAATGGCCTTACTCTCTCCACGCGCCTTCTGAAGCAGTAAACCTATACATGCAGGATTTTATAACGCTATTTTTTTTTTGCAGAGTTCCAATGGTTTCTCCACTATGTCTAAAGAAAATTCAGAGGCAGAGGGTGACGATCCTCCCGCCTTCATTTCATCAAAGAGAATCATTCACAGGATTGAAATTCCACGTTTGATCAAGGTTTCATGAGGCATTGATGCCATATCACCCCTGCACAACCCTGCACACCAACAAACGTAGCAAGTCAATCATAAATCAAAGAGCATCAGCGTCGAAGACAGAAACGCACCATCATGGAAGGTTGAAGATAGTTTTATGAGGATTACGGCCAACAATCGATTATCAAAAGCCTAATACTTCCAATTAAGACACAATTAAATAGAAATAAATTTTTTTTATCAGACAGGAAAGCCTCCACCACCACATCTGAGGCAAATTGATTCATCCTAGCTACCACAGTGCCACCTGTGCCTCAAAGAATTCAAACAAAGGCTGAAGTTATTGATCAAGATCAGATATTTGCCTCAAGCATAGCTGAATAGTTATTTATACCAAGGAAATTAATGTAAAAAATATCAACAAAGTAACTATTACAAAACACAGAGCCTCAAAAGTCAAAGGAGCTCCCACCAAGCTCAAAATCTTAATGTAAATTATTTAATACAAAGGACACCAATGTAAGCTTCTTCATTGAGCCCCCCAATGGCCAAGAAGCCATTAAGACTATATTAATTATCTTTGGAGATATTTATCAGATCTCACCTCCTCATTCTTCTATAAATACTACTGAAGAAGATGGGAAAGAGTTGGTTGGTTGATCACTAGTTGTAATACTGAAACTCTCTGAAATAATACATAGTCTGTTGAAGTTGAAGAACAAATTGAAGTCTTGGAAGCCTTGATGATGTTGTTGCATGCTTGTTCCTGAGAAGGCTCTATCATTGGATCCATGAGCTTGGCTATTGGTGAAGTATTCTGAATTGTTTAATGTTTTCTCCTATTTTCATTCTGTTCCATAATTTCTTACTATAGTAGGTTGAAAGTTTTAGGCTAAGAAATGACTCTTGGAAGCACCTTAGACCTGTTCATCCTTCATTGTTTCATGTTTTCTTCTGCTGAGGTATTTTAGAGTCTTTAATCTCTCTCTTTAGTCCTCATGCTTGTTTATTTCCTTAATAGTTCGAACAGTTGGTTTCAACATGACTTATGGTTTTCCCTGTTTGTCTGTTGCCACTTAAAGGCTGTTATTGAAGTCTCCCTTTGAAGTATTTCTGTTTATAGTGAGCCAATGAGGTCTGTTTTGATCTTGCCCTTTGTCCTTTCTTAAATAGTTGTCTTAAATGTCTTTTATAGTTGTGATCATAGATGTTTTAGGTGTTCCCTCTTCTATGACTGCAATTATCAGTGAATCTTTTATGTTTTCTAAGTCATTTGAAATAAAATCTTTGAGGAAATAGGGTGTTCCCCAAATCTTAGATTTCATTTTGAAAGTTGTCTTGAAGTCATTATTTGCTTAAAGAATGTTTGTAGAATTTATGGTTAGCCCTATCTATCAAATATTTCTTTATTGTTCAAGTTATGTTTTCAAGTTCCCTTTGTTGAGAATCAAATTTCTCTTTCCAAATCATTGATGTCCATCTCATTCCAAAAACCAAAGGATCCTGTGGCCAAGTTAGATTTGCCCTCTGATATCCCATATCCATTGATGAGTATGTTATGACCTCTTCTTGACTCCATTGCCCAATGAACCAAATGTTTCTCCTTTCTATATATCTTTCGTAGACCTTTCATGTTATGCTATATCAATTCAACCAAACAAATAAACAAACACCTGCACTTAATAACTAGTCTAAAACCAATACTCAAAGCACACAAGATAAACCTTTGCAAACAAAAATTTGAGAGAACCCTCTCTGAGAACAGGAGGACTAGATCTTGGAACTCTAAAGATTGGTTCTGATGTTGCCTTGTATTTTGATTTTCCAAACTATCAAAACACGGGACACCAACATAATGGCGACCACGGTGGGACCCTAAGTAAAATATTCAAAATTAAAACACTCACTGTCCAGTATAACATAAGTAACCTTCTTCAAGCACTACCTAACAAGTGGTAATCATGATAGGACTTAATTGAATCAGTGACAAACTAAGTAACCCTTAGGATTCTCATTGAACCTTATCAAACCTTGAAGGAATCAATTACCAAGCCATAAGAGTGAACTTTGTATGATTAAACACCTTAGCTAAGTGTTAAATTAGATTTAGGACACTCTCTTACCCTGTAAGACCGAAATAACTCAGAATAACCCAAAACATTTCAGTTTGGCTTCATAATAAACATGGTGGTGGGACCATCCAATATTTTACCTTCATAAAAGCTAAAAATTTTCCACCTGGCGACTCCACTAGCCCCAGTAGGCCTATTACTCATCTAGGTTCCCATATCTCTTTAGGACTGTGTTAACCAACCTTGAAGAAGTTTAGAAGCCTAGTCCCATACTAGATAAGACATCCTAAGAGGTGAAGCTTCCAGAAACAGTTCCTAAAAATCTCAACCTCTCTCATTTTTGAAAAATAGTCTGGCTTCACATAGGATCAACACTAGATCCCATCCAGACCCAAATCCTCCTTTAATCGTTGACAATCCTGAGAGAATTCTGTGGCAGAATTCTAACTCTGGAAAATCAGCTGCTAACAGGAGCCTCTTAAGAACAAATTTTGTCCCTGAAAACCTTGTTGTCTTAGAGGATTCACACTTTGATTTACATCATACAAAGAACATCTTTAGAACTAGATCTCAAGGTGATTTAAACCAAACTGATCTTGACATTGCAGATTTGCAACAAAGCTTCAATAGGGAATTTTCACCTTCCACTCCTCCGGACTCCCAGCTTATTCATCACTTTAACCTTTTCCATAACAAGTTTGCTCAAAATCATTTTGCTGACCCAAGTGTTTCTTCCACTCCAATCCATACTACCATTGTGCAAAACACACCTGTTCAGCCCACTTTCCCTTTCACAAACCCACCCCTTGTAAATCCACCCTTATTTCTAACCATGGCAACATGGTATGCCCCATTAGTGTTACCACAACCTCTGCTTCCCCTACCAAATGATTACCAATCCAAAATACCTCACTTCACAAGAAAGGAGTCTACAACAGCTCAACATCATGTAGATAGGATGGAAGATGCATTTGATTACATGGAGATAGAAGAAAAAACTGTGAAGATGAGGATCTTCACTCAAAGTTTAGGAGGAGATGTAAATAAATGGTTTAAAAACTTACCTCCTAACAGCATAAATGATCTCCCTGCCTTGCATCAAACATTCATCAGCAAATGGGAACTCAAAAAGAATCCTCTCCAAATACTAGCAGAGTATAGCAGCCTCAAGAGAAATCAAGGGGAGAGTGTTCATGATTACTCCACTAGGTTCAATAACGTTTATAATGCTCTTCCACCTCACATGAAACCTCCTCAAGGCATGGCCTTAGTAAGATATCCCGTAGGCCTTGATGCTGACATGATGTATCAGTTAAGGGAGAGGGATTACTTAACCTTAGAAGACATGCAGAAAGGAGCTATGAGCGTAGAAGAAAACATAATTGAGAAAAGAAATAGGTTGAGATCGGAGAAGAGGGTAACTTATAAAGATGACCTACTACCTTCAACCTCAACTTCTGACACAAGAATCGACAACCTAGTGAAGGTAATGGAGAGGATGATTGAGAAGATAAACTTAAATGAGAGAGTGACACCAAGAGAACCTCCAAATAACCAAAACAAAAATAGAAATCAGAATTATAGAAGAGAAAACAATCAAGATAAGCAAAAAGAAAGTTACCAACAGATTAGACCTCCCTTCCAATAGAACTATGTAGATCAATATGAGGAAGATAGGGAGTTGGAAAGGTTGGGGGAATCTCATGTAAACTTTATTGGATCAGACAGTGGGGATGATGTTTTCCTCACTGAAGAAGAACAAGGGTTTTTCTTTGATCATAGTACAAACACCTATGCAGATTCTGATGACTATAGATTTGGGTTTGAAAATTCAATCATGGAGGTGCATAAATAATACGATCTTAGGAGCAAAGGGAATGTAGACAACTTAAAGGATAGGAACACTAATACTTCTGTCAAGAAAAACACAAAAACTCAGCCCAAAAAGACAGCAAAAAAAACCAACATTTTGACCAAGAAACTAGACATAAACAAAGACAAAAGTGTCCAGTCAAATGTTGAACAAAGTACCCCTAGCACTTCAGCTAGTGGTCCTAATAAAACTGTCCCAATTACCAGTCCAACCAAGGTTCAACAAATCAAAATTGCTGAAAAGAATTTAATTGAAAAGACAGATGTAAATATGAACAAGTCAATTGTTCCTTTCAGTCTTGAGGGAGAGATTGCTAAGATAAAAATTACCATTCCTCTAGCTAAACTAGTAACCCAAGAGGTGTACAAAAACCAAGTTTTGAAAGCTTTGAACTTAGGAAGTGATACTGACACCTTAAACTTGACAGATGACAAACCTGAGTTGTTGTTTGGTCCAGAAGTTGAAGGAAAATACCAAGAAGGGGTTGTCCCTCCCTTCTATGTTAGCTTGAACATACACGAGAAAATTTTACACAATGCCATGTTAGATTCGGGAGCTTCACACAATCTAATGCCCAAGGTGGTAATGGAAAGCTTAGGCTTAGAGATTACTAAACCATACAAAGATTTGTATTCCTTTGACTCAAGCAGAGTCAAATGTTTGGGTTTAATCAAAGATTTGTGTGTTAACTTATCCCAAATCCCTACTAAGAGTTTAGTCATGGACATAGTGGTAGCTAACATTCCCCCTAAGTATGGCATGCTCTTATCAAGATCTTGGGGAGCCAAGCTTCAGGGAAGCCTTCAAATGGACATGTCTTATGCCACCATCCCTGTTTTTAATCAAAATAGAAGACTATACAGGGAATCTCACATGAAGTATATGGTGAGCAACATAGACAAACCAAACAAATCTCCAATCTATTCTATTCAATCAAGTTTAGATTCCTTTATCTTATATAACGAAGATGAAATTACTCAACAAGATAAGGAAAACATGGACCCAATCAGTTCACCAGAACAATCAAATCTTCCCTTGAATCAAATTCAAAACATTGGCAATCAACAGCAACAAGAAAATGGAAATAAGGCAAACATACTGTGGACTGTAAACTTTGATGGATCCTTTCCCATGCACTAACAATATTGCTCAGTATGAAGCACTTCTCCTAGGCTTACAATTGCTTAAACAATTAGAAGCCCAGAGGATATCAATCTTAGGAGATTCTGAACTTATCATAAGAAAAATGAAAGGAGAATACTCAGATAGAAATCCAAGGCTTAGGGAATATCGGAATGCTACCTTTGATCTGTTGAAAACCTTTGAAAAGTATGAACTTATTTTCATTCCAAGAGCACTAAATCATCTAGCAAATGAACTCGCTTTCAATGCCAACAATTTCCAAATACCTGAAATAAATGAACAACTTAGTGTGAAGGTCAAAAACAAGCTTGTTGTGCCTGATAACGACGATCACTGGCAAGTTTTTGATTTTGACAAACACATAGATGATTTCTTGAAATCAGAAAATTATTTCAGCATACCAATATAAAAAACCAGCCATAAAGAGAATTGTTTGTATATTGAACAAATCCCAGAAGCTGAAATGACATATACTGCTGATATAAATCATTATGAGAATCATTTTGAAGCAGAGAAAATTGGCTACACAGACCAAGAAGACCTGGAAGTTTTACAATGCAAAAATGATAAAATTCCAAGAGGTCTCACACCTTTAGAACATCTTTTTTATTTTAACGATGTATCCAAAGAACCGAGAATGGAGCCTATGGAAACGAATGTAGAAGAGAATAACCTAGGCAACCTAACAGAACCCAAGATGATCAAACTATCCAGCACTCTCCCAGCTCACATAAAAATGCAGTACATAGAGCTGTTCAAAGAATTTAAAGATGTTTTTGCTTGGGGATACAAGGACCTAAAATCATATGATACCAGCATCATCTAGCATAAAATCCCTTTGAAGGAAAATCAAAAGCCTTTTAAACAAAAACTAAGGAGAATAAACCCTGTTTTATTACCTTTAGGTAAGGCAAAGATTGAAAAGATGCATGCTGCTAGGATCATTGTACCAATTAGATATTCAGAGTGGGTATCAAACTTAGTTTCTGTTAGAAAGAAGACAGGGGAAATTAAGCTCTGTATTGACTTCAGAAATTTAAACAGAGCCTCTCTAAAAGAAAACTACCCCTTACCTAAAATGGACCATATACTTCAAAGGGTAGTTGGGTCCAAAAGAATATCCCTCTTAGATGGGTTCTCAGGTTACAACCAGGTGTTAGTGCTCCCAAGTGATCAAATCAAAATTGCTTTCACTACACCTTGGGGCACCTTTATGTATGTCAAAATGCCTTTCGGATTAATGATGCCTTTTCTGAAGATATTGGTTTTTTCATAATCATTTACCTTGATGACATAACTGTTTTCTCAAAAACTGATGAAGAACATTTGATTCACCTAAGAAAATTTTTTGAGAAGTGTAGGAAATTTGGCTTGTCATTGAATCCCAAGAAGACACTCTTTGGTCTCCAAGAGGGTAAAATTCTTGGCCATATAATTTCAGAAGAGGGAATCAAAATAGACCCTACAAGGATAGATGACATATTACAAATCAGTCATCCAAGAAGCCTCAAAGAGTTGTAATCTTTTATCGGAAAGATCAATTTTATGAGGAGGTTTATCCCTAATCTTGCTGAGCTATTAATAAACATTACAAACATGCTTAAGAAATATGTTAGTGTAAAATGGACTTTACCAGCTAAACAATCATTCGAACTGGTCAAACAAGCTCTTACTCAAACACCAGTCCTGATTAGTCCATATTTCACCAAAGACTTTTATATCTTTTCTTCTGCATCTGAACATACAATAGATGAAGTTTTACTTCAAAAGAATGATTCAAGGCAAGAACAAGAAATATCCTTTTTTATTAGGGCCTTAAGATATGCTCCTCTCAAATATAACATCATGGAGAAGAAAGCCTTAGCATTAGTGAAAGCATTAAAAAACTTTAGGGTCTATATTTTACACACTCACATAATTGCTTTTGTTCCACATACTATTTTCAAGGACATTCTAAGTAAATACCCTGATGGTAAAAGGGGAAAATGGATTGCAACTATTCTTGAATATGACTTAGAAATCAGGCCCACCAAACTAGTTAAAGGGCAGGGATTAGAAAAACTTATGGCTGAGTCTAACTTTCAAGCACTAGACATGAATATGGTAGATGTGTTGGAAGAAATAGAAGAATATACTGCTCGTTTTCTTGAAGAAACATTTCTAAATTCTCCTTGGTATGCTGACATTATTTATGTGCTTTTATATTTAAATACCCCTC
This sequence comes from Pinus albicaulis, assembly GCA_034641835.2. Lineage (NCBI taxonomy): Eukaryota > Viridiplantae > Streptophyta > Pinopsida > Pinales > Pinaceae > Pinus > Pinus albicaulis. The sequence goes on along the minus strand of JAXQQM020060408.1, from coordinate 36,883 downwards.
CTTCTTTGTCTAAAACTAAAGCTAGATTCTTGAAACAAAAGGCTTTGAGTTTTTGCATCTTGGATGGGGTATTATATTGGAAAAATGCTGTTGAAATTTTTCTTAAATGTTTACTTGAAGACGATGCAGGGAAAATCATGCATGAACTGCATGATGGAGAATGTGGAGGACACCTCTACTGGAAGGCCACAGCAAACAAAATTCTTAGATCTGGTTACTATTGGCCTACCCTTTTCCCAGACACTCAAAATTTGGTCATGTCTTGCCATAAGTGTCAAATTTTTTATGGCAAAAGAAAACTTCTTCCCTTACCCTTACATCCTATCAGAGTTGAGGCACCTTTTCAACAATGGGGTTTAGACTTCATTGGGGAAATTCACCCATCCTCCTCAGCCCAACATAAGTGGATCCTCACGGCCACTGACTTCTTTACCAAGTGGATAGAAGCTATACCCTCCAGGAATGCTAATGACTCTGTCATTATCAAGTTTCTTGAAACAAATATCCTATCCAGATTTGGTTGTCCCAGAAAAATCATAACAGACAATGTTGCTGCTTTTAAATCTAAAAAAATGGTTGATTTCTGTTACAAATACCACATAACCTTGGGCCATTCCACTTATTAATATCCCCAAGGAAATGGATTAGCTGAATCTTCCAACAAGAGCCTCATCAATATCATTAAAAATTTGTTGGAACAAAATCAGGAATCAAGGCACAGTAAACTGGTTCATGCCTTATGGGCTGATAGGTTAACTACAAATAATTCAATAAATATCTGCCCCTATCAACTAGTCTATGGCATGGATGCAGTCTTTCCCACCTCAGTAGGAGTGCTAGTCATGAAGCTCCTTCAAGAAGTGCAGGTTGAAGAGAATGATATGCAAAGAAAAATCAACCAAACAATCCATTTACAGTAGACCAGAGAAGAAGTTTATGAGAGAACACAGTTGGTCCAAGAAAATATGAAGAATCTATTTCATAAGAGAACTAAGGCAGACAATTTCCAAGTTGGAAATGTTGTTCTTAAGTGGGATTCAAGGAGAGAAGAGAAGGGAAAACATGGCAAGTTTGAGAACTTATGGAAAGGCCCCTATATTGTTTATACTGAAAGGGGTCACAATGCATTTTTCTTAAAAGAGTTAAATGGGGAAGATCTATATGGAGGTCCTGTTAATGGTAGGATGCTCAAGCATTACTTCTGCCAAGAGTCTTGAGTTTTAAAGCATTTTATTTTCATTATAAATATCATAGTCTAAACATTGCATTCAAAGTTATAAAAATAAAAATACAAAAACAAACAAAGAAAGAAAAGAGGGCAGACTGTGAAAACAAGAAAGGTATAGCCCCATACCAAAAAGAGAAACAAATCTGAAAGTGTGCAAGCCTAAATGCCACTCATAAAAGACACACTCCTAATTAGTCATACTGCCTAATCTTGACTAATTAGTTTTAAATTTACTGTTGATAGGATTAGTGAATTTGATTTTCCAAACTATTTAATCTTGGCTTATCAGTAGGAAGTTTAGGATAGAAATTAAAGGTTCAAACATGCTTAAAATATGAACCTAAAGTTTCAAAGAGAATGACTCAAATCTATTTCAAATTCTGAGTCAAAAGATGTAAAAATTTGGTTCTAATCAGCTCAAAGTCTGGACTAGTTCACAAAGGAAATACAGCTCGAGCAAGAGTCAAAACAGAGTTGTATAAAAGGGGGAAGGAAATGCTTTGAAATTTCAAATCTCAAGCCTTCCATTTTTTTTTTAATTTTCTGCAGAATAAATGTCTATGTGTAGCTTGCTTTTATGCCATAGATGATAGCAAGTCAAACAACTTAATCTTGACTTGGTTGTTTTTAAATTTTTGTTGTAGAATTTAGTGAATAAAATCTGTTGGACAGTTTAATCCCAGCAGATAGTAGATTAGGTAGAGAATCATATGAGCTCAACTGTTTAATCTGAGTCCATGGAGAAATAAGGAGTAGAAATATATTGGATTTCCTTATTTCAAAAGAATAAAATATTGTAAAAGAGTTTGCCAATCCAAGTGCACTCTAACGAAGAAAAAATGTTAGATCTGTAGGATTGGGTAGGTAGAAAGCTTGTTGTTGAAGAGTCCATTTTTTTTGTGACTGCTAATATGTTTTCAGAGCAAGATCATACCAGAAAAAGAAGAGTATCCCAATGGATGAGGCAACTGATCAGCCTCCTAGAGAATGCAAGTCTGAAGTTCTTGATGCCTTCAAGAAGGCACCATCCCCAAGTGGAGCCACTATTAGCCACATATGAAATTTGTTATACCAAAAGGTGGCTGAATCATTTTTGAGCCTTCAAGGAACAAATTTTATTGCAAAAAGTGTTGACTCTTGAAAACTCTTGAAGGCCTCATGCCTCTGTCCAAATCTTCACTGCTGTGCCTATTTCACACTCGAAAATCCTGCTGATTTCAAAGCTAAAATACTATTGCAGATGCCATTTTCCTTTCCCTGCACCACAAAACTAACCTTCTTTTTTACCCCTTTTGCCTCCATAAATTCCTCTATTTTTATGATTCCCCTTCTTCCATTCATGAAAATCATTTTCCATAGTTTAAAACTCATTTTTAAACTATACCAAAACCCCCAAATCCTTTGAAAATCATTGAATATCTATAAAAATCATATTTTTATATATTATAGACTTAAGCCCCTTGGGCTAAGTCTTTAAACCTTCCCCTCCATATGCCTTGGTGCTAGAACCAAGCGCTAGCCTTCCAAGCGCTTATCTCATTGCCTGATTGCGTTAGCCCCTTCCTTCATAAAACCCTCGGTCATATTATTTTCCAAATAACCGACGACCCCACAGTCGGGCGCCTATCCGCTTCAAATTAATATTTCACCCTGAAGTTTAAACCTTAGTTTTATATAAAATTGTCAGTTTTATTATATCCTAAAGTTTTTCGCTAATGTAAAATCTCTAATCACTCTCCATCGTCGATCTGATCTGCAGATCGACGGCGCGCAATCCATCGCCCCGGTGGTCCCCGCCAGCCACTTACTATTGCAAAACCAAGCGGATTTCATCGCACTGCTTTTGAGATTGGGGAAGTTTTTTATTTTTTGCAGTGATTCCATACACCGGCCGACACATGTCTTGGGCCCATTTTCATATACCGCCCTCATTGCACGTTAAAGTCCGAACATGGACCCGGCGCGATAGTAATGTACACCGTCCGATCTGAGGCTGCTCATCGGACGATGATCGCTCTTCGAAGATGCCTGTAAAATAACCAGGGTACGGTGCAGTATTAAAATTATCTCTGATGTCGATCTGATCTGAAAATCAATGACCCAAACTTCATCGCCATGATTCCTTGTCCAGTCAGCATTTTCAGACCCGGGAACGTTATTTAGCATAGTTTTATTAAAAAAAATTGATGTCTGGGTGTGTTTTATATGGTTTATTGGCACCTGTTCTCCGCCGTTGATTGCGTGGGCCGATCTCATCTGAAGACCCACGTTTTTCCCGATCCCCAAACCTGATTTTGTGACCATTTCTGTCAAAAAAAAAGGTTTTAAACCATTTCTTTGTTTTTTCTTTGACTTTTCGCCTCCGCTCCCGACCGTCGATCTCTGTGCGATCGACGGCTCCAATTTAATTCCTCCCTCCATTTCCTTTTGATTCCCTCTGATCAATATCAACCGTTGGATTATGCCATCCAACAACCTTGCTCTCTCCATGCACCTTCTGAAGCAGTAAACCTATACATGCAGGATTTTATAATGTTATTTGTTTTTTGCAGGGTTCCAATGGTTTCTTCGCTATGTCTGAAAAAAATTCAAAGGCAGAGGGTGAAGAACCTCCCACCTTCGATTCATCAAAGAGAATCATTTGCAGGGTTTAAATTCCACGTTTCATCGGGGTTTCATGAGGCATTGATGACATATCACCCCTGCATAGCCCTGCACACCAACAAATGCAGCAAGTCAATCACAAATTAAAGAGCATCAGCGTTGAAGACAGAAACGCACCAACATGGAAGGTTGAATATAGTTTTATGAGGATTACGGCCAACAATCTATTATCAAAAGCCTAATCCTCCCAATTAAGACACAATTAAACAGAAATAAAATTTTTTTATCAGACATGAAAGCCTCCACCACCACATCTGAGGCAAATTGATTCCTCCCAGCTACCACAGTGCCACCTGTGCCTCAAAGCATTGAAACAGAGGCCAAAATTATTGATCAAGATCAGATATTTGCCTCAAGCACAGCTGAATAGTTATTTATACCAAGGAACTTAATGTAAAAAATATCAACAAAGTAACTATTACACAACATAGAGCCTCAATAGTCAAAGGAGCTCCCACCGAGCTCAAAATCTTAATGTAAATTATTTAATACAGAGGACACCTATGTAAGCTTCTTCATTGAGCCCCCCAAAGGCCAAGAAGCCATTAATACTTTATTAATTATCTTTGGAGATATTTATCATATCTCACCTCCTCATTCTTCTATAAATACTACTGAAGAAGAGGGGAAAGGGTTGGTTGGTTGATCATGAGTTGTAATACTGAAACTCTCTGAAATAATACATAGTCTGTTGAAGTTGAAGAAAAAATTGAAGTCTTGTAAGCCTTGATGATTTTTTTGCATGATTTTTCCTGAGAAGGCTCTATCATTGGATCCATGAGCTTGGTTGTTGGTGAAGTATTTTGAACTGTTTAATATTTTCTCCTGTTTTCATTATGTTCCATAATTTCTTACTACAGTAAGTTGAAAGTTTTAGGCTAAGAAATGACTCCCGGAAGCACCTTAGACCTGTTAATCCTTCACTGTTTCATGTTTTATTCTACTAAGTTATTTTAGAGTCTTTAATCTCTCTCTTTAGTCCTCATGCTTGTTTATTTCCTTAATAGTTCAAACATTTGGTTTCAGCATGACTTATGGTTCTCCCTGCTTGCCTGTTGCCACTTAATGGCTGTTATTGAAGTCTCCCTTTGAAGTATCTCTGTTTACAGTAAGTCAAGGAGGTATTTTTTGATCTTGCCCTTTGTCCTTGCTTAAACAGTGGTCTTAAAGGTCTTTATAGTTGTGATCATAGATGTGTTAGGTGTTCCCTCTTCTATGACTGCAAATATGAGTGAATCTTTTATGTTTTCTAAGTCATTTGAAATAAAATATTTGAGGAAATAGGGTGTTCCCCGAATCTTAGATTTCATTTTGAAAGTTGTCTTGGAGTCATTATTTGCTTAAAGAATATTTGTAGAATTTATGGTTAGCCCTGTCTATCAAATATTTCTTTATTGTTCAAGTTATGTTTTCAAGTTCCCTTCATTGAGAATCAAATTTCTCTTTCTAAATTATTGATGTCCATCTCATTCCAAAACCAAAGGATCCTGCGGCCAAGTTAGATTTTCCCTCTGATATCCCATATCCATTGATGAGAATGTTATGACCTCTTCTTGACTCCATTTCCCAATGAACCAGATGTTTCTCCATTCTATATATCTTTCCTAGACCTTTCATGTTCTGTTGTATCAATTCAACCAAACAGATAAACAAACACCTGCATTTAATAACTAGTCTAAAACCAATGCTCAAAGCACACAAGATAAACCTTTGCAAACAAACATTTGAGAGATCCCTCTCTGAGAACAGGAGGACTAGATCCTGGAACTCTAAATATTGGTTTTGATGTTGCCTTCTCTTTTGATTTGCCAAACTATCAAAACATGGGACACCAACACTGTCCAATGGCATCCTCAAGGTAGGAGTGATGATAAACATAGGGTTTCTCATTCTCAATGAGAGACTCCCATACCCATGCTATCATCCAAATTAAATGAGCCATAGGTATCTCATCAAAGAAATCCTCAACCCCCGGTTCATGCTATGTATTGGGGCTATATGGAGAAATTAGATTTTTCCAGCCATGTTGTTTCTCTCTCCATTTATGATATATATGGGGTTTTTGGTGATCTTGGGTTGAAATATTATGGTCTCCAAGAATGTCCCAAGTTACCCCACCAATCAAAACATCCATGAAGTGCCTCTCCTAAGAACTCAAGTTCTCCAAATGGCTCCTCGCACATGAAGACAATAGATGTAGTGTGGAAATCATGGCTTGACCATTGTTTTCCTAAAGCATGCAACATATGAAGTATGAAGAATCATAATCCCAATGGGTGCCTCTAACTCTTGTGCCATCCTCCCAACAAAGCCTCCCATAAGAATAAGAACATCATCAATATATGGAAGAAAAAACAAATAAAAACAAGTTGCCATGACAACCGGGAGGTGGATCATAGTTACACATGTGGAACCAACACATTTCACCCCCTTCCTGCCTCAAAATAAGGTATAAAAAGTGTCTTTTCAGCCACCTGTTTACTGCCACAATGATCCTACAAGATGGGATCATAAAAGTAACATTTGGTGCCAATGGTGCACACCAAGAATCATGTGGCATCTCCCACAAACCAAAAATAGAGTGGCCAACATCAATGCTACAAATGGCCTCAAGTACATCACAATACAATATACAAGAAGGAATGATCCTCCTTGTTACAACATGTTTCTTGCAAAAATTAAAGGAGTACAAATCATAATGCATAAATGTACCTTCTCTACTTTGTACTTTGGTTATTGAGTTGAAATGGCTCAACTAAAAGTTCTCCCTCACTCTCAATGAGTAGGGAAGTGGTTGTGACAACCTCTCCATCATCATCCAGGCTATTCATCTCTCCATATGTTGATATACATTCTACTGGATTCCCTCCCAAGTGAACTCCTCTATAAAGGAATGATATGCATTAAAGTGTATGGAAATAATGTCCAGATGTGATGCATGCAACTTCTCCTTGAGCTCAGAAGCTCTAGTCTAGAAGATTCTTCCATAAGAATAGATGACCCCATCATCCACCATGTATCTATCATCTCCCTCTAAATCATCAAGAATCATGCAAGCACTAAGATCCTTGGAGTACTCTACCAACGGTTGAGACCTCCAATATGGATCAACCCTCCTAAGAGATAGCACTGAAGATCAGAAATGTGAAGCTCCCCACATGATGTTGTCTTTTCCTTTGAAATCCCTCATGCCAAAGTCATCCTCCAAAGTACTTCCATGCCCATCATGTAGATGCTCATGCTCAAGTAGAAGTGGTGGCCTTTGGAAGTTGGCCTCCCATGAGAAGCTACCGTCCAAAAAGAACCTCCTGATATTGGCCAATGTAAGCATGAGTGGCCTCCATCTACTCCAATATATGGAGGATTCCTTCCTCAAGGGTTTTATCCCCCCGTAATTCTAGAAGATTGGTGAGACCAGAAATGTGGAGAGAACACTTGAACCACTTTGGGATTCTAGGATCTAGCCCTCCTAAATCCGGAGAGGGATCTCTCCCATATGTGCAAAGATTGATTTATCTTTAAGGGTTTTGGGTAATGATATTAGGCTAGTTATGAAGAACGAGGATTTTTTTTTGTTTTGGATGGTTGAGCATGATTATTAGTTGAGTGGAAAGTCCTAAAATGAAAGAGTTTCAAAGGTGTGAAGTTGCAAGCAATCAGAACAAGATTTGGCTGATTAGATAGATATAACGCTGGTTTTTAGTCCATTGGGCTATGGAGTCATAATATAGCTTTAATTGTGCAACAATTCAAGAGTGATCCAAGGGGAAAGTCATCTATAGCACAAGATAATTGAGATTAAAATGATGGAATGGAAACAATAAAATTGTTGAAGGGGTGGAAACACACACTAATTTCAACTAGGATTTAACAGTCTGTCCAAACAAGAAAAGACTTTTAAGTAACTGTTTAAAACTGACCAAGGACATGGCTAACCATAGAATTCTTGGACAAGTTCGTATTTAATCTAACTCAATAGACAAACAATCTAGTAATCCTCATAATTAATTTCAGAAAGGATGAAAAAAGATAAGAGAAAAAAAGTGCAACTTAAGATCAGATAAAATACTTTTAAATCTAGTCTGCTTTCAGCATACACTTAGGGAAACTTTTAGAACTACCTTTGGAGGAAGAAGCTAGAAAACAGGGCACACCATCACTTTTCTAGTCTAACTTTAATAAGCAGATAATGAAAATAACATTCAAGAATGACGTTTAAAGTAAACAGTAGGATGAGGGAACGCCAGCATTGCTAACCGTTTGAACTGTATTGAATCATTCTTAAATAAAAAATTTAGAGGAAAACATTGAGATAAAGCTTATCAGTCAGAGAAGGGTACTGTAAACAGTAAATCCTAACTCTATGATTTTTGTTCTTTATTAGAGAATAAATGGAAAAATTGGTATACACGAAAGGAAAACAATTACACATAAAGAAGCACTTCAACAGTGATATAGACCAGGATCCCAAGAAACAGCTTGTATATTGATGTCAAACCAGTTATATCTTCAAGTCCAATTTTTCAGTTCATCAATCATCTTCACTTCTCAGCCTAACTTATTCGATCACAAACAGAGCTTCAGGAGCCTTTGAACGCTATTTACATGTAGAAAATTCGAGCACAAGTATATTTCAAAGTTATGCAACCAACCATTTAAAATGAGCTCCTCAAGAAGATTTTATAGAAAGAATGAGGAGGTCGAAAGAGAGAAAATATCTAAAGGTTCAATTAATACAGTTTTTAATGCTTCTCAGCCTTTGAGGGGCTCAATGGAGAAGATCACAGATATTTCCTTTCTATTAATTGTTTTACATTAATTATTAAGCTTGCTGGAAGGTTTTGTTGACTTTAAGGCTCGGTGTCATCTTGTAATAACTCTGCTGATATTTTTGCAATAAATCCTTTGGGCTTTAAATAACTGTTCAGATGTATTGAGGCAGAAATGCTCTATTATGGTCATTACTCGGCCCTCTGTTGAATTATTTTAGGCTACAGGTGGCATTAGGTAGCTGAGAGGAATCAATTAGCCTCTGATGTGGTAGTGGAGGCATTCTTTGTCTGATAGATATTATTGATTTTTCTTTAAACACTGTTAATTTTTCTTTAACTCTGTGTGGTAGGCTTAATTCGACATAATTCTATCTTTTTTTTCTTTCACTGTGTTTAATTTAGTGGATTATGCTTTTGATTTTCGATCTTAGCCGTAATCCATTAAAACTGTCAAAACAATCTTCAAATCTTCAGTTCTGCTGTGGTTAGGTCTTAACAACTGATACTCTTTTCTTGTTTAAATTTTACTGTGTCTTGTTGATCTGCAGGTGTGCAGAGGGGTATTATGGCATCAGTGGTCATGATGCACTGATGAAATGTGGTGTTGAACCCCGTAGGCAGATACTCTTTGATAAATGGAAGCCTGGTGGATCGTCATCCTCAGCTTTCATTTTCTTTTAAAATCTTTTGAAAAAACCTTTGAAACCTGCATAACCAATAAAAATTAGAAAATCCTGCGTATATGGGTCAGACTGCTTTGGAGGTTGCGGTTAGGAGTATGGCCGTTGGATGACAGCATCCAACGGTGGAGATTGCACGTAAATGTCAAAAGTAGAGCAGTTGATAAACAAGCAGTGGAGAATTAAGTCAGATCCATTGATCCATGTTGAATCAATGGTCGAGATTGGTTGTGGTCATAAAAAGTGAATGAGTCACTTTATAATAACATAGGTGCAAATGTGAAGAAACTACAAAGGAAATAGGTTTTAAAACCTTTGGCGGAGGAAATCTGAGTTAAAAAGGAAATTGGGGTTTCCAAACAATCGTAGACTGTTGGATCAGATTGGCCCCTGAGATCAACGGTGGTGAATGATCTATGAAATCCCTTGGGAATGGCAAAGGGCGATTAAGAAATGTGAAATTGAACATAAGCTATTGATCTGAAAAGATCAACGGTGGAGGAGGAACGTGATGGATCACAGTGAAAATGGGAAAGGTGGTTTCGGCTTGAGAAACAAGCGGTATCGCACATCAAAAGGGGAGGAAGGCGGTTTTGCCTTTTTGAACACGATATGCGTCAGAGGGCGACATGTGGAATTTCAATACTACCCATATCACGTAGCTCTTGTAGAATTAACCTTTAGGCATGAATTTACGCGAAAATACGCATCAACCGTTAGATCAGGGGTCTCAAATCAGACGGTCAGGGAGTAAGAACGATATCGGCAAGAAGCACGGGTCATAACAGGTGGGGTGGTTTTTAATCTAGGCAGTTTGATCAGGGATGGATGGCTAAGATCAACTCTGGAGGAAGGCATTACCCACAGGAGTTGGGCATGTCAGGATTATTATGAGCCGTTGGATGAAACGGATCAATGGTGGAGATCGAATCTGGGTTAAAATGAAATAATACACAGGGCGGAGAAAGGGTTAATATGGGCCTTGGATCTAGATCAACGGTGGAGATTGGAAATAACATTATACAGGGGTTTTCATGTTTTTAACCAAGGTTGGGAGGACTGATCTGGACTGTCAGATTTTCGGGCATGGACGGCCCAGATGCAATCGGAGGATTGCGATCGGCGGGGGCGATGGACAGGGGAGCGCTGATGCGATTGGCTATGGACTATCGATTTGTGGATTAGATCGATGGTGGGAGATGAATCGGGGGACCGCCAATCGGAGGTTGTGAATAAAATATTAAGTGTGCCCAATGAAAACTTCTGACGCGAGATTGTGTTTGCCATTTGATTGGTCCAAGATCAACGGTGGAGAAGAGCTCTGACCATTGAACGATGGGTTACGTGTAAAACATAAAAAACATATTTTTTATGAAATACAAAGGTTTTATTGCATCGGGGAGGGTTTTATTTGAGGTTAAGTGCCCGTTTGCAGGGCTATTTGGTTATATGAAAATGATATAGGGACCGAGGTTCAAACATATAAAGGGCCAATCGCATCGGAACAATTGTGCGGGCTTTTCAATCTACCCATTTAGAAAATCTCCGATGCGAGATCCTGTTGATCGTCGATCGACCTTTGATCAACGGTCCTCTTCATTAAAAACACTGAGCCAACGCATTTAGTTAAAAACATAGGAAAAATGGGTTTTTCTCAATTTACAAAGGAAAAATCAAATCGGGAATTTTTCATATAAACATTTAAGCGCCCGATTGCGGGCTCTGAGGTTATATGAAGCGGCAATGGGGTTGGGGTTTATATAAAAGGGCCAATCGCATCAGAGGTCTTAACATAACAAATATACTCGCGCGCTCTGATTGTCCCGATGTGATAAGCACTTTTGGACATAATTCTTGGTTCCAGCACCAAGTTGCATGGAGGGGAAGTGGTTTAGGACTTAGCCCAAAGGGGCTTAAGCCTTAATACAAAAAATGTTTTTTTTTAATGATTTTTTCAAGGTTTTTTGATGGATTTGGGGGTTTTGGTAAGGTTTAAAAATGAGTTTTAAACCTTATAAAATGGATTTTGATGAAGGGAAGAAGGGAATAAATGAAAATTAGAGGAAATTAATGGGGAAAAAGGGGGTAAAAATGGAGGTTAATTTTGAAGTGAAGGAGGGGTAAAATGAGGGAAAAATTGCGGATTTTTGCAGCAGTCTTTTCTTCATGAAAATAACAAATTTTCAGAATTTTGAAAGGGAAACAACATTGAATATTAATCAGAGGATAATATATTATCATGAGACTTCAAGACATAACATTTTTAGCAATAAAACATGTTTCTTGAAGGCTCAAAAAATGATTTAGCCACCATTTGATATGAAAATTTTTATAGGTGGCTAACAGTGGCTCCACATGGGGATGGTGCCTTCTTGAAGGCATCAAGAGCTTCAGACTTGCATTCTCTGGGGGGCTGATTAGTGCCTCATCCATTGGGTTTTAACTTTCTTTACTTGGATGATCTTCCTTTGCTATGAAAATATTAGCAGTCATGAAAAACAATGGAACTTCATCAACACAAGCTCTCTCCCTACCCAATCCTACTGATCTAACATTTTTTCTTCTTTAGAGTGCACTTGGATTGGCAAACTCTTTTACAACCTTTTATTCTTTTGAAAGAAAAAAAATAATCTAAGTCTACTTCTTATTTCTCCATGAACTCAAATTAAACAGTTGAGTTCATATGATTCTCTACCTAATCTACTAATCTGTTAGGATTAAACAATCTAACAGATTTTCATTCTCTAATTTCTAAAAGAGAAATTTAAAAGCATGCAAGTTAGGATTGAATAGTATAACTTGTTGCTGATCCATGGCATAAAAAACAAGTTGCACATAGCTATTATTTTTCAAAAAATTAAATCAAAATGGAAGGCTTAAGATCTGAAAATTATAAGCACAACCTTCTCTTTTCCTCAGCTCTGTTTTTTGAGTTTATTCGAGTTGTTTCTACTTGTTATTTGGTTCAGATTTTGAACTGATTAGAACCAATTTACCTCTGTTTTTGACTCAAAATTAAAACAGATAGGAGTCATTTCTCTTTTGGAAACTTAGGTTCAGATTTTGAGCTTGTTTGAACCTTTATTTTCTAGCCTAATCTTCCTAACTGATAAGCCAAGATTAAGTTGTTTGGAAAATCGAATTTAATAACCTATCAGTAGTCAATTTCAAACTAATTAGTCATGATTAGGCTATATGAATAACCAGAAATGTGTTTTTCAGCAGTGGCATTTGAGCTTGCACACTTTCAGATTTTGTTTCTCTTTTTTGGCATGGGGCTATACCTTTCTTGTTTTTACAATTTTCCCTCTTTTCTTTCTTTTATTGTTTTCGTATTTTTGTGTTTTTTATTTTTCTTCGGAGAAAAAAATCAACAACTATATAATTACTCAAAAACTGAGCTTTATGGACATTCCTATCTAACCTATTCTAACTTGGAGTATTTACATTATCATATGATACAAAAATGCCAATGTAGCCAGTTGATTAGTGTCATAAAGAAGAAGAAACACTGGCTGCTTGTCTAGGTTGTCCATATTAAATTTTGAAGATTAATCTTCAAAACCAAAACTATCATAGAAGGTGACAATTTTTCATGTCTTTGACTCTTGCAAAGGATCCATGCTTGATAATTTGAGCCAGTTGGGACTTCCATACACTCTTCCAAAGGATCAACAAAGAAAAGATGAAGTTTCTCTTCTTTTTGGTTCTGCATGTCTGGTAGATTATCTGCTTCCAAGACTTCATCTTTAAAGAATGTGTTGTTAGTATGTGGCTTGGAAGTATCATCATCCTTAACCTGCAAAATAGTAAGCAGTGAAATTTTTTCTTTCTCTAAACATACGCTTGCTTCTGATATAAATTCAGGTTCTTTGGATGGCAGATTGATAGCAGTGATGGGAGAAGTTTCTTCTTGAAAAGATGGTATATCCACAGTAGGATAGTCTTCTATTTGTTTTTCTCCTTCAAAGTTTTTCTAGTATCTTTTATTGTTTGGGACAACTGGTTTGAATTTTTCTTGAATTGTATACTGTTTGCTCTCCCAAGGTCTTAGACATGTACTAGCCACAAGGTCTAATCCACTAGCAAAACTATTTTGGTCTTTAGGAACAAGGATAAGTTGGAAATATTAAAAAGATTTTAACAAATCGATGGTATCATACTTATAAGCTTTAATTCTGGGATGTTTAATCATGCATTCATCTTTCACTTGCCTAATTACCAATTCTGCATTTCCATGAACTGTTATCTTCTGGGCTCCTAATTTCTTCAATAAATGTAGCCCTAAGAGGAGTGCCTCATACTATACTATGTCAGTTGTGCATTGAAAACCCAATTTGTATGAATAGGCTTCAAAATAATTTTTTCCTGTATTGTAAATCCATATTCCTGCACTTGCATTAGTTTTAGTACATAACCCCTCAAAATTCATATTCCAAAGAGGAATAGTTTCAATATCATCATTAATTTCCTTACTATCCTCTTTGTCTTTAGTGCCATTGAATTGTTCTATGGAATAGGCACCATGTTCATGACTGTCTGGTCTAGATGATGCTTTGAAGGGTAGTTGTTTTCTTAGTATTTGATCAATTTGTTTGTTTGTTAAAGGAGAGATTTTTCTTTTAGTATAAACAGAAAAAGAGCAACCCTCTTTCTTATGATCTACAAAATAACTTTCTGCATCTTTACAACAAATTTCTCTACGTGAATGAGCAAGAGTATTTGTTTTGCAATAAAAATCAGAGACTGAATGTTTATTAATAGTCTGATCTATCTCTTCTTCTGTCAACGGGAAAGATATTTCTATGTCCCTTTGAACAGAAGTACAACAGGTCTTTGTCTCTTGTAAAGGTTGATTTGGAGGCTGGATGTTTTCTTAAGCCTCTTCTAGGAGATCTTGACTTGTGCTTGCAGGGAAACTTTGAGGATTTTCTATTGTTTCCTGATCTTCTTGTGTTTCAAATTTTTTTTCATGATTGTTATAATACTCAGTCGGAATACAAGGTTCATGAGTTGTTTTTTCTATGATACTAGGAAGCCACTCTTCTTGTATAATATGAACAGAGTTATGACACAAAGGAAGGGTTTCTATATGTGTTGGTGTCTCCTCAATTTCAGATTTCGTGTTTTCCAAATGGCCGCTTGTTTCTTCAAAGCACTTCTCACTATTAGTATTTTCATTTTGGTCATGAAATTCTCTTATCAGCATAGTACAAGACATAGGGAGGTAATCATAAATTTCTTGACAACCTTACTTATTGCCTTCTCTATAAGTTTGCTCATCATTTTCTATAAAGTATTGATCATAATACATGTCTTGTTCACTGTCTTGGTCTTGAGGTGATTGGGCTTGTGTTTGATCAAAGGAAAGCATAGCTTGCTCTAGATCACCAATATTCATATTAGCCATCAACCTATCTATTATCTTTCCAAGCATGTACATCATCTTTTCCATCATGGTTAGAAATTTTTCTTGATTATTTTCTCCATAATATTGTTCATCATACACGTCTTGTAGTGGTAGAGTTTGCGTTTGCTCAAGGAAAGGAATATGTTGCTCTGGATCACCATTGTTTAAATTATCCATAAACCTATCCACCCTTCTTCCAAGCATGTACATTAATTTTCCCATCATGACCATATGTTTGTCTTCTGGGTCTATATCTAAATCGATGTTTGTAAATTAGAAAAAGAGGTCACTGTGTTTGTTCAATCAGTTCAAGGTCTTCTACCAGTGGAGTCATTTTGGTCTTTTGGGAGTTTCAGAGTGTGGAGTCGCTAGGTGGAAATTTTTTTAGCTCCTAAGGAGGTAAAATGTTTTATGGTTCCACCACCACGTTTATTATGAATACCAATCTAAAGATATCATGGGTGCTCTGAGTCTTAAGAGTATTTAAGATGAAATTGACTCAAAACCCCAGTGGAGTCGCCAGAAATGTTAGCCCCCCGTAATTCCAGTAGATTGATGAGACCAGAACTGCGGAGAGAACACTTGATCCACTTTGGGATTCTAGGTTCTAGCCCTCCTAAATTCAGAGAGGGATCTCTCCAATAAGTGCAAAGATTGATTTATCTTTAAGGGTTTTAGGTAATGATATTAGGCTAGTTATGAAGAACGAGGGTTTTTGTTTGTTTTGAATGGTTTAGCATGATTATTAGTTGAGTGGAAAGTCCTAAAATTAAATAGTTTCAAAGGTGTGAAGTTGCAAGCAATCAAAACAAGATTTGGCTGATTAGATAGATATAATGTTGGTTTTTAGTCAATTGGGCTATGGAGTCATAATACGACTTTAATTGTGCAACAATTCAAGAGTGATCCAAGGGGCAAGTCATCTATATCACAAGATCATTGAGATTAAAATGATGGAATGGAAACAATAAAAGTGTTAAAGGGGTGGAAACAAACACTAATTTCAACTAGGATTTAACAGTCTATCCAAACAAGAAAAGCCTTTTAAGTAACTGTTTAAAACTGACCAAGGACAGGGCTAACCATAGAATTCTTGGACAAGTTCGTATTTAAGCTAACTCAATAGACAAACAATCCAGTAATCCTTATAATTACTTTCAGAAAGGATGAAAATAGATAAGAGAAACAAAGTGCAACTTAAGATCAGATAAAATACTTTTAAATATAGTATGCTTTCAGCATACACTTAAGGAAACTTTCAAAACTACCTTTGGAGGAAGAAGCTAGAAAACAAGGCACACCATCACTTTTCTAGTCTAACTTTACTAAGAAGATAATGAAAATAAAATTCAAGAATGACGTTTAAAGTAAACAGTAGGACGAGGGAATGCCAACATTCCTAACTGTTTGAACTGTATTGAATCATTCTTAAATAAACAATTTAGAGGAAAACATTGAGATAAAGCTTATCAGTCAGAGAAGGGTACTGTAAACAGTAAATCCTAACTCTATGCTTGCTATTCTTTATCAGAGAATAAATGGAAAAAATTACATACATGAAAGGAAAACAATTACACAGAAAGAAGCACTTCACCAGTGATATAGACCAAGATCCCAAGAAACAACTTGTATATTGATGTCAAACTAGTTACATCTTCAAGCCCAATGTTTCAGTTCAACAATCATCTTCACTTCTTAGCCTAACTTATTTGATCACAAACAGAGATTCAAGAGCATTTGAACACTATTTACATGTAGAAAATTTGAGCACAATTATATTTCAAAGTTCTGCAACCAACCCTTTACAATGAGCTCCTCAAGAAGATTTTATAGAAAGAATGAGGAGGTCGAAAGAGAGAAAAGATCTAAAGGTTCAATTAATACAGTTTTTAATGCTTCTCGCCCTTTGAGGGGCTCAATGGAGAAGATCACAGATATTTCCTCTGTATGAATTGTTTTACATTAAGTATTAAGCTTTCTGGAAGCTTTGGTTGACTTTAAGGCTCTGTGTCATCTTGTAATAACTCTGCTGATATTTTTGCAATAAATCCTTTTGGGCTTGAAATAACTGTTCAGATGTATTGAGGCATAAATGCTCTTTTCTGGTCATTACTCGGCCCTCTGTTGAATTCTTTGAGGCTATAGGTGGCATTAGGTAGCTGAGAGGAATCAATTAGCCTCTGATGTGGCAGTGGAGGCATTCTTTGTCTGATAGATATTATTGATTTTTCTTTAAACACTGTTAATTTTGCTTTAACTCTGTGTGTCAGGATTAATTCGGCCTAATTCTATCTTTCTATTATTTAACTGTGTTTAATTTAGTGGATTAGGCTTTTGATTGTTGATCTTAGCCGTAATCCATTAAAACTGTGAAAACAATCTTCAAATCTTCAGTTTTGCTGTGGTTAGGTCTTCAAAACTGATACTCCTTTCTTGTTTAAATTTTACTGTGTCTTGTTGATGTGCAGGTGCGAAGAGGGGTCTTATGGCATCAGTGCTCATGATTCACTGATGAAACGTGGCGTTGAACCCCGTAGGCAGATACTCTTTAATAAATGGAAGCCTGGAGGATTTTCATCCTTGGATTTCATTTTCTTTTAAAATATTTTGAAAAAACCTTTGAAACCTGCACAAACCAATAAAAATTAGAAAATCTTGCATATATGGGTCAAACTGCTTTGGAGATTGTGGTTAGGAGCATGGTCATTGGATGACAGCATCCAACTGCAGAGATTGCGTGTAAAGGTCAAAAGGAGCACGGTTGATGAACAAGCAGTGGAGAATTAAGTCAAATCCATTGATCCATGTTGAATCAACGATCGAGATTGGTTGTGGTCATACAAAGTGAATGAGTCACTTTATAATAACATAGGCGCAAATGTGAAGAAATTACAAAGGAAATAGGTTTTAAAACCTTTGGCGGAGGAAATCTAAGTTAAAAAGGAAATTGGGGTTTCCGAACGATTGTAGACCATTGGATCAAATTGGCCCTCTGAGATCAAAGGTGGTGAATGATATATAATATCCCTTGGGAATGGCAGAGGAAAATTAAGAAATGTGAAATTGAACATGAGCTGTTGATCTACAGAGATCAACGACAGAGGAGGAATGTGATGGATCACAGTGCAAATGGGAAAGGTGGTTTCGGCCTTAGAAACCAGCGGTATTGTGCAACAAAAGGGGAGGAAAGAGGTTTTGCCTTTTTGAACGCGATATGCTCAAAGGGCGACATGTGGCATTTAAATGCTGCCCATATCGCATAGCTCTTGGAGAATTAACCTTTGGGCATGAATTTACGTGAAAATGCACGTTAATCGTTAGATCAGGGGTCTCAGATCAGATGGTCAGGGAGTAAGCACAGGTCATAACGGGTGGGGGTGGTTTTTAATGCACGTTGTTCGATCGGGGATGGACGGCGAGATCAACTACGGAGGAAGGCATTACCCTTAGGAGTTGGGCTTGTTAGGATTATTATGAGTTTGTTGGATGAAACGGATCAACGGTGGAGGTCAGATCTTGGTTAAAATGAAAGAATACACGAGGCGGAGAAAGGGTTAATATGGGATCTGAGCTTCGGTCAACAGTGGAGATTGGATAAAGAACATTATACAAGGGATTTAGGGTTTTAACCAAAGTCGGGAGGGCTGATGAAAATTAAATATTACAGAGCAATGAAACACATAAAAAATATGCGGAAAATACAAGCACACAAAACACATAAAACCAGAGAGACACAGATATACGTGGTTCACCCAGTTTGGGCTACGTCCACCCCGAACAGCGAGTCCTTCCTTTATATTATCCAACAAAAATGAAGAGACAAAACCTACAGCAGATCCGTTGTAATATCCTCTGTTCTCTCTCACAGTCTCCCTCTCTGTTTCTCGCTCCGAGAATACACTCATAATACACAGCCGCAATACAATGCCCTCATATATACAAGGGGGTTGCCTTCTAGGGCAAAAAAACCTAATCTAAACATAACTTCTACCGTCAGATCATTTGCCTAATGAACGGTCTAGATTGACTAGAAATTACTATACTTTTACAAGGCAATTTTACATCTGTTTTTAGCTTTGGCGCGCACTGAACCCCCGCCCGGGGAGGGGAACTCCGGCAGCTGCCAGCCCCCACGGCGATGATTAATTTCGGGCGACTTTCAGCCTTTATGAAGGGGTTGATCTTTGTGATACAAAGTAAACAAGATAATCAAGCTCCACACCCAACAAGGACAGTACGGACCGTCGGATCGGTATGGACGGTCCGAGATGCAATTGGAGGATTGCGATCAACGAGGGCCAATGGGCCCGAGTCTTAGATGCAATTGGCTATGGATAGTTGATGCGAGGATCAGATCGATGGTGGGAGATGAATTGGGGGACCGCCAATCGGAGGTTGCAAATAAAATATTAAGTGCACCCAATGAAAAATTTCGACATGAGATTGCGCTGGCTGTTTGATTGGTCCAAGATCAACGGTGGAGAAGAGCTCTGACCAATGAACTACGGGTTACATGTAAAACATAAAAAAACATATTTTTTATGAAATACAAAGGTTTTATTACGTCAGGGAGGGTTTTATTTTAGGTTAAGCGCCATTTTGTGGGGCTGTTTGGTTATATGAAAATGATATAGTGACCAAGTTTCAAACATATAAAGGGCCAATCGCATCGGAACAATGGTGTGGGATTTTCAATCTACCCATTTAGAAAATCTCCGATGCGAGATCCTGTTGATTGTCGATCGGCCTTTGATCAATGGTCCTCTTCATTAAAAACATTGAACCAGCATGTTTAGTTCAAAACATAGGAAAAAGCGGTTTTTCTGAATTTACAAAGGGAAAATCAAATCGGGAATGGTTCATATAAACATTTAAGCACCCGATTGCGGACTCTGAGGTTATATGAAGTGGCAATGGGGTCGGGGGTTTATATAAAAGGGAAAATCACATCAGAGGTCTTAACATAAAAAATAGACTCGTGCACTCCGATTGTCTCGATGCGATAAGTGCTTTTGGACATAGCGCTTGGTTCTAGCACCAAGTCGCATGGAGGGGAAGTGGTTTAGGACTTAGCCCAAAGGGTCTTAAGCCTTAATACAATTTTTTTTTTTTTTTATGATTTTTTCAAGGTTTCTTGATGGATTTGGGGGTTTTGGTAAGGCTTAAAAATGATTTTTAAACCTTATAAAAGGGATTTTGATGAAGGGAAGAAAGGAATAAATGAAAATTAGAGGAAATTCATGGGGAAAAAGGGGGTAAAAATGGAAGTTAATTTTGAAGTGAAGGAGGGGTAAAATGAGGGAAACATTGAGGATTTTTGCAGCAGTCTTTTCTTCATGAAAAAAACAAATTTTTAGAATTTTTAAAGGGAAACAGGAGTGAAGATTAATCAGAGGATAAGATATCATCATGAGACTTCAAGAGATAACATTTTTAGCAATAAAAATTGTTTCTTGAAGGCTCAAAAAATGATTTAGCCACCATTTGATATGAAAAATTTTATAGGTGGCTAACAAGGGGAAGTACCCTCTATTTCTCAAAATCCATGGAGCATCTTCCTTGCACCATGGTGGTGCCATCCTCCATCACTGCAACAACTTTTGTCAGTGCAGAATATGTAGGGAGAGTGGGTAATGCTGAAAATGGGAGGATGTCTCCCTCCTCTTTGAATCTACCCAAGACTCTCAACACTGTGTCAATTCCTCCCAAGGTCCTCACCCCTCTAGGATTAATGAGTGGTGCAACCAATGGTGAAGCATCTCTCATCATCTCTTGATCTGGTGGTCTCCCAGGTGGAATGCCTCCATGCAATGAGACATCAATATCAAGAGTAGACTGCATATATGAATGGACAACTTTGTCCTTGCCCTCACTGCACAAATCATTCTGCCTCTTATGTGCATCAACCTTCTAAAATATATAGGGGAGTGTGCTCCTAATCATATGATGATGGCCATCCTCCCCACCTTCTCCTTTCATCTGCAAGGTTTCACAATCTATCAATAATGGCACATGCTGTTCATGGATTGTGCCTTGATCTCCACACATAAGATCCTTTGGAACTCCTTATGAACATACAAGAATTCCTCTTGTTGGAGCAAGTGCTCCATATTCCTCTACACGAGGTGCTAAATATGCTCTGGATATGACAACGTTGTTTCCTCTAGCCTTCTCTTCCTCTTCAATATGAATGGGAAACCTTCCAATAAGAGGATCCTCTCTTGAAAAAGGGATCTCCATGCCCTCTTTTCTAGGAGTATGAGATAGAGATTTTTCCTCTAGAAAGGTATTATGAAACATGTTAGCCTCCTCAACATTTTTCTAAAGTGGAGTTGGGTTTATAGATCCTCCCAACCCATGCAAAGGTTTTGCTTGTTTTGGTTTGTTTAGCTCCACCAAAGGTGTTTCAACATGTTTTTCATCAAACCATTCCACTATTCTCCTAGTAAACTTTGCATAAGTAGATGTATTTGAATTTTTTAATTAAAAATATTCAAACATCCACCAAGCATAGGCCTTACCTTCAAAATGTAGTGCTGCAACTTTGATGGCTTCATTCTCTGAAACTTGGTGTTGCTGCAAATAGGTGTCTAGCTTGTCCACCCAAGCTCTAGCTTGACATTTAGGTGAACCATCAAAATTAGATAGAAATAATTTACCCACATCATGATGCTTGTTCCTTGTGCTTCTTCCCTCCTTGACCTTGCAAAACCCTTGGAAGTTAAGGTGATTTTTGAACCTCTTAGATTGAGATTCATACTCTTGCAAATAATCACCAAGAGTCTCCCTCTTTGGCACATATTATTCTTCCCTCTCTCTTATATTAAATCATATTTTGTGGCTGGATGCTCACACCCATCTTGCAAAAATCTAGAGTTTGCTTCATATTCAAACCCCCTTGGATTTTCCCTACACATCTCCCTTCTCATCTTCTTGATATCTCCCTTGATGCTCTACATAGTTTGAAAAAGAAGCTTTGAGAGCTCCTCTTCCTCACTTCCTCCAAATAATGGAGTCTTTCATTTGTTCTTTCTGTACATCTCCTTTTCTAGTGAGAAGCTTCTCCTTATGGTGACATATTGGCTAAATGCACAGGCTGAGCCAAGGTTATGCTCTGATACCATTGTAATATTCCAAAATGGGAAATGCAAAAATATAGCTCATAAAATGAAAGAAACAACAATTATTTAACAAATGAAACCATGAGACCAATATAGAGCCATATTATTGATCATATATGCAGCAAATAAGTACAAAAAAATGACGCACAAACCATAGAATGTGATCACAGAAGCCTCCAATACATAGACACTCTCAAAAGTGAGATGATGCTGCAACAAAAAATGCTGGAGAGATGCTACATCACAATCATATTATGCATATATATAGATGGAGATGATACAATGATATAAAAATACTGATATAGGCCTCAATAGAATCTAAACATACAAATCCGGGCACTAGATTAGCTTTCCAAGACAACCAAAGAGGGTTTATGGAAAATGCACACAATGTGCCAATGTAAGCTATAGCCCTAGGGCTGAAGATATGCTGCAACACATGAAATGAGAATATATGGCTAAAGCTAATGTAGATAACTATATATATTCTCCAATAAATCCTCTAGGTGAAAGAATGGCTCCTCCACTAAATAAATCACCTCTCAAAACAACCACTGCAACTACCCCTGCAACTCCTCTCTAAAATAATGTACATCTAGAATGAAACTGGGCTGTAGGGGATACATGCTCCTTATCCTATTGCCAAATGTGTCAATAAAGCTCAAGGGCCTTCCTTATAGGCCTCCTAATGGATGGAAACCTTCCAACACTGCAAAACTAGCTCTGAAGACACCCGATCTAATTCTCCACTGCTGCCCCCTGCAACACAACACAATATCCTATAGAAACTGCACTGATGAAGAAAGTTGTAGCTTGGCCCTAAAATCCTAAATGTGGAAATGAAATGCAATGCTCTTCCAAGAGGCCTCTTAAGGAAAGAAGTGGGATTTCCACTCAGGAACACCTAGTGCTAAACAACACAACAATCTCAACTAAACAACTAAAGAATGCAAGAAGTCTAAATAGACCACATGCAAAATAATAATCCAAAACATAACCCCATATGGCTGCCATCCTCTTCCTTACATATATTACGAGCTTCCTTTCCCTTGGCCCCACTCAATTAGGTCATTTCCTCCATGCAATCCATCTCGCTCCAAAACTTTGTTATTCCTCATTTAATGTCCACTCCTCCATGACAGTGTTGTTGACTTGGTAAAAGTTGACCTGTTCAACATGATCCAACCCTTTTTCATACTCAAAGGTGTTTTATTTAGCTGCTTAGAAGGTCTCCTTCACACTTGAAGTGTTTTTATTTCTGTTAAGGAGATCTATTGGCCTCCCCACCCATTTATTCACATACCTAGTGAAAAAATGATCTATAATATTCCATTTAGCTAAAAGATAAATTTTAGGAATATTACAATCTCACAAAATAGAAGAAAATATATATCAACAACTTAAAAATTAGCCTCTTCGAGAGGGGGAAACTCCTTTACATTACAAAAATGAAAAAATCTTGGATGATACAAATGATAAGACCTCCTTTGTATATATAAGAGTCTAAGGGGTCACAATATAATCAAAGCTTACATAACAATAATAATGTAATGGAACAACAATAAAAATAATGGGATTTTATGGGGGGCACAATAATAACAATATGGGTGCTACATGGGCACAAAAAAAATAATAAGGGGGGTACACTAACAATAACAATAAGGGGGTACACTAGTATTATAGGGACCTAACACACCATCCTCAAATATTGTTCATCCTCTTCCTCAAATTTGGAATACACCATGATCTCATCCCAAAAAACAATAATAAACTTATCTAAATAATGGTTGGAACTGGGGTAAAACTGGGGTGGTGAATCAATATTAAGGCAAGTTTTAGAAACTATTACTAGGTTCAAACTTTTTACCGTTCAACAACATATCGTGTAAACATCTCATAAAATACACAACCACACCATAAACACCATTCACATATGAAAAATATTTTTATGTGAAAACCCATAAAGGGATAAAACCACAAATATTGTTTGGTTATTTATGTAAATTCAAGCCCCAAATTTTTGTTACAATATGTTTTATGGAACTAACCAGATTGAAGGAACCACTCTCTGATTCGTAAGCAACAACTTGCAGGAGAAACGAACCCTATTTGTTTTGCTGGCACCAACCAATAGGAAGCACCAACTCTCTATTCCCAAGATACTACTTGTAGAAGCCCCAACCCCTATTTTTTTTGCTGGCACCAACAAACATGAAGCACCAACTCCCTAATTCTCAATCCACTACTTGTAGGAGGAACTTTCCCCCCAATTTATTTCTCAGAAACCCACTTGAAGGAAGTATCGACTCCCTGGTGTGTAGGCACCAACCTATTGAACCATGTAGACCTATATTTCATTAATTTTAATACTAAGATCCATAGGTTCTCTATTCATACTTGCTTATTTTTTCTACAAATATCACTCAGCTTGAAATTTGTTTATTCATCTTAGCATCCTCTATCTGCCTATGTTATGCAACTCTCCCTGCATTTATATCCAATTAAAATTTTCAAATTTGTTCCATTCTCTCACAGTCATATCCCATACAAAGATTTTTATAGTCTCAATCATACTCTCCACTTATGTATCCACACACAACTTCAATAATCCTTCGACCCTTTGCCACTCTCATTTACAAGGTAGTGGCCTACACATAGCCTTGGTTTGAACACAACAATGGGACAAAAAACCTCTCACAGTTAGCTCAACAACATTTTTTTCAACTCTGTTGCACATAAATCAAAGTTGAACCTCATTTATTCTCACACAACTTGATGATGCACTTCATTAATTCATTCAAAATGCATGGAGGTACTTATTTTTCACTTGCAAAACTCGAGGAGATACTTAATGAATGCAAGTGACTTTCATTCACTACATTTTGTTTACCAATTCAATTCCACCATTGATATATCATAGCTAATATTTCACCCTCTCAACCTATTATATTTAATGGATAACCATTCAATTTTAATCAACCACATTGTATTTTATAGCCTTTTCAGTTGACTTACAATGGACATGAAATCATAGTTATTTCTCCTAGCACGTTTTCCTCTCGATCACATCAAACAAGTCTCTTAAATCACCATGACAAATAGGATTTTCTTCAACTACATTTTACTTCATTTTGGCTCTTGAACCCAAATTTCAAATAATTTCGTGCTCTCAAATTCATCCTTCAACTCTTGTGACTGTGATCTTCAAAATACAAATATGGGTCTATTTGTCAGTGACAAATTGTGGCACACCCAGATTTTCTTCTACCCGGTTTACTTTTCCTAGCTCCCAAGAAATTTTATTTTATTTCAAATTACCAATTGATGGGACCTCACTTTATCTTGCGTGCTTCAAATATCTAGGATTATTTATCATTTCTCATATCTAAATGGCCATTTAAGTTATATCTAGGCCCACTCCCAATCATCCTATGCTACTCCACATTGCCACTCTGTGCTTGTATCCACGCCAATTTCATATCTTGAATTGGAAACCATGCCACTCTGCGCCCTGATCTCACTAAAATATATTATTCGACTGATTTCATGATGTGAAATTATGTAAAGTGTTGTGAGACTTGGATTCTTGGATATCCCTTATTTTTTGGATGTCTTGGATGCCCTAGATGTCTGCTCTATTTTGGGTCCATTTCCGAGTTATTGTGGTTTCTGAGAAAAATATTAGCATAATAAAGACATTACCAAACAATCCCTTTAAGTGAATCCCAAAATCATGCCATGCCACATGTTGATGTCATTACTTCCTCATGATAGATCTGAATGGTGCCACATTTCACTTAGATTCGGCCCACTTGGCCACCTAATATGGAATTTCCACTTACCATTTGTCTCTTATAACCCTATTTTCCACTATGATTATAGTAAGAAATACCCAAGTTCAAATTACCTCAGTTGCTGGCGAGAATGCATCCCCTTTCACCTTTTATTTTACTTATTTGGGATTTATTCCATAGAAAAATGGTGGAATTAAATAATTGATTAATTTATCATAAATATCTTGTAAATTTTATTATAATTATGAGATATTAATTACTTCATAATTGAGATAATTGAGAAAAATATCGTTATTGTGAAAAATATTTCTAGAGATTTCATTCCCAACGAGATCAACTTAACCCACTTGTGTATGGGTTGGCTAGGGGTTCATTATTGTATAATTTTCCTAACTTCTCAAGCCCCTAGTTGTCTAGATACATTCTTGTAGGTGATAGAATGAACCTATATAATATCTCCAAGAGGAAAGGGGGAGGGAGTTAGTATCCATATTATAGCATGAGAGCTATGATGTATTGGGAGGAGGAGACCATGTTGTAGGATTAAGGAGAGGATCTCATTGACTGCAAGGTATATTTTTTTTGTACTCCATTTATGATTAATAGATATATGTTCCTTTCCAATATCTATGATCTAAATCATGTTTTATAATTTTGCATGTTGTTTTTAGACTAATCATCCCTCTATGGAAGGTTATTTTGGGTTTTTTTAGTGGTGCATGTGTGCAGGGTATTTCTCATTACATGAGGAAGAAAGATATTCAAGTGGAAGCAGGGTTTTATTTGCATTAGACTCAATAGACTACACCAAGTTGCGAGGGTGATCGGTACTAATCCTCCAACACTTATTTTTCAACATCTTGCATGAGTTTAGAATGTGTTTATCTGTGTAGGAAGGAATCAGGGCTAGATCCTTAGATCTCTTTTCATGATCACACACTCACATCTAGGTAGATCATCCTTTGATATACAGAGTTAAAAGTAATTTTCTTGCTTAAGTGAAATTTTTACATAACAATTTCACACTATCGAGGTGCCATGACATCACTTAATTTCCATGCCATCGCCAATTTCCACATGTACTCTTATCATTGTTCCACGTTATCTTATGTAGAAATTCCTTGTAGATTCAAACTGCTAATTGCAATTTACTAAAACAATAGACTTGAATATACTCTACTCATCATCGGAAACAATTTAAACGATTGTGAAATCACAAAGCATACAAGATAAAAAATTCAATCAACACATTACACTATGATTTCCCGGGGAAACCCATGGATAAAAAACCCACTATCTATGTATTGAATTATTTAGAAAATATTGTAAGATTACAATGCTTTGTTTGGGCCTGAGAAACCTCTGCACTATCTCTATCTATCTTACTACTTCCTAGACAATAATTGGCTAATACTTAACCAATTTTTTGCTTTCCCAAGTCCCTATTTACTTGCGTTGTTTCCTTGGGAATTAGCCCCTATTAATTAAGGAAATTCGTCATCCAAAATACGCAATCCATCATAGGCCTTACTTTGACTGCCTGCACAATTTGGATGATTATACAATTGATATTACATTTCCCTTGAACTCCAATCACAACTAGGTAATTCATAGATCTTGCATACATGAGTTATTTGTGGCTGATTTATTAGTTAACTGGTTGATCAAAGAGTACACACCCCACTACTAGACCTCCTACTAGTTACTCCAACCATTACAACTAGTTTAACTAACTTTAACTCAGTTAAACTAAATTATTTAATTACAAAAAATAAACTCAATCAGGGCTCCTACAAAGTATGACCCACTCTACATGACTCAAGTTAGACCCTCAACTTGAATTAGATGAACGAAATAAGTCAAGCTAACTTAGTTAACTTGTACAAGTTGACATGTAATGTGGCATTAAAATTTTCTTCTAATTTAATTCAAGGTAAAATTAAATAAAATCTTTCTTGGTGATATTTTCAACATCTTCCTTTCTAATTCACCTCCAGTCATCATCCATGTTTGCTACTAGGTCGAAATATGAATACTAATCATGTGAGTTTCATATGCTAGTCACCAAACATGTAGAAATATCGATGGAAATCTGTCTTCCTATCAAATCAATCTCCACCATCAGATCCATCACTTGTAGCTTGGCATACTAAACTCACAACATGTTGTGCACCCGATATCAATCTGATGATCTCGCTAGTGATTATAAATCATGGCCATTGAATATTCATTTAGTACCTGCACCATGTGTCCTCTCTTATAATTGGTCCACACTATCATAATATAGAAGTGGGGGTCTTGGACTCTATGTTATGCAACAAATTATTTTTTTTGTTTAAAAATTACCCAAAGGATGAAATTTCATCATTCATCAGTGCTGCAAGGTCTATCATTATAGATTCTATCAATTGTATGGCTATCAACCAAAACCCCTATGATGTAGGAATTATGTGTTCCAACAAGAAATTACACACCAATTATCTTAGCAATTCCAGTACTGAGAATCATCTCATCTTATGATTTTCATCACTAAGGTTGACATCAATGTCGACATAACTATAGAAAATACACATAGATTCAAATTGATGATGGTAATATGCTAAAACAATATACTTGAATCTAATATACCAATTACGGAAACCAATTACGATCGTGAAATCAAAAAACATGAAAGAGAAATCATTTCAATCACACATTACACAAATATTTCCTAGAGAAAGCCACAAATAAAAACCCCGCTACCTATATATTTCATAAGTCAGAAAATATGAGAAGATTACAATGTTTTTCTCCAACTAGAAAAGCCTATGCACTATCTATATATATCTCACTACTTCCTAGACAAGCCTTGGCCAATACTTAACCCATTTTCCACCCTTCGGGATCCCTATTTCCTTGGGTAATTAGGCCCTTTTAGTTAGGTAAATTCCCAATATGAATTGCGCAATACATCTAGGACCTTCCTTTGACTACATGCACCACATGTACAATTTGGATGATTATACAACTGATAGTACACTTCCCTTGAACTCCAATATCAATTGGGTCTTTCTCAGAACTAAAATTCATGAGTTATTTATGTGAATCATCAGTTATCTGATTGATCAATAGATGCGGTTCATGTCCAAGTTCCACTCTTTGACCTCTCACTAGTTCCTCCATCAGTTAGAACTATTTAAGTTAATTATAACTCAGATAAAATGAGTTAATTAATTACAACTCACAATAAACTCAACTAGGTATCCTATAATGTAGGAGGCATTCTACATGACTCAATTTAGACCCCCAACTAAAATTAACTAAATCAAATAAGTCATAATAACTTAGTAAACTCGTAAAAGTTCTCTTGCGATGTAGAATCACAATATTATTCTAATTTAATTCAAGGGAAAATTAAATTAAAATCTTTCTTGGTGAAATTTTCAACACACCCTCTCAACAAGAAAAGAATTATCAGATACCCCGATCTTGCCTTTATGGAACTTGAAATATCCTCTTGACAGTGGCTTTTTCAATATGTTTGCACATTGTTACTCTATAGGAATGTACTCTAGCATCATGATCTGCCTCTGCACACAATATCTAAGATGGTGGTACCAGATGTTGATATGCTTGGACCTATCACGAAAAAATGGATTAACCAAGATTTTGATGCAACTCTCGTTATCACAGTAAATCACCATAGGATCCATATGTTGATGAAACAACCAAAAAAGGGTATTCCTCACCTAGATAGCCTCAAAAGCTGCTTGACTAGCAACCATGTACTTTGCTTCTATTGAACTGAGTGCAACTGATATCTGCTTCCTGTTGTACTAGGAAACCGCCATTGACCCAATATTTAACATGCTCTTTGATGTGCTCTTCTTGTCGGATGGAATCCTTGCCCAATATGCATATATGAAGCCTTATAGCTTCACTCCCTCTTTCCCTTTTTACCAAAGAACAAAGAAAGTGGCACCTTTGAGGTATCTCAACACATTTTTGGCTTCCTTCTAATAGAGATTGGTTGGCTTAACCATTTCTTGGCTAAGTTGGTTAACTGCAGAACACATGTCTAGTATTATGTTCACCAAGTACAAAAGTGAACCCATAATTTGCATGTAAATGGTAGCTTTTACCACTTCACCTGAAGTAGCATCTTCATTCCTCCAATTTCCTACTAGAGGAGTCTCCATGGGTTTGTTGCCCTCCATGTGAAACTTCTTTAGTATCTCGTTGGTATACTTTCCCTGAGAGATAAACAATTCCTCATCTCTTTTCCAAATTTCCAAACCAAGGAAATAATGCAAGAGGTCCATCTCTTTCATCTCAAATTCTCTTTCCAAATATTCTTTGCAAGAATTTATCAGCTTCTCATCACCTGCTAGAATTAAATCATTAACCTATACCATAATCAATAATTTACCTTCAAGCACAATATGGTAAAGGTTCACATCTTCTTCACTTTTGGTGAATCCCATTCCAATGAAATAGCTATCGATCCTGGTGTACCAAACATGAGGTTCTTGTTTCAGTCCATAAAATGCTTGCTTGAGTCTACACACATGCGACTCTCTATCGAAGGTCTCAAATCCTTCTGGATACTCTATTTACACATCTTCCTCAGTCACTATGTTGAGGAAATTTGTCTTTACATCCATTTGAGGTCTTTTCCATCCCACTTGTGCTGAAATTGATAGAATAGACCTGATTTAAGAGTACCCTTATAATGAATCAAAGGTCTCCTCGTAATCTATTCCCTCCACCTGAGAGAACTCCTTGGCCACAAATATGGCCTTATGTTTCTTAACACTCCTATATGTTGCTTTCTTCACCTTGTAGATCCACTTGGATCCTATAAATGACTTTTCCTTTGGTATTGGGAAAACTTCTCATGCATTGTTTTTGATAATGGAGTCATACTACTCTACCATGGAATCAACCCATACTGGTTGTTGTACTGCTTCCTCGAATGAGGATGACTTAGTATCTACACTCTTGCTCATAAGAACCATGTAGCCAGTGTAACAATCTGGGGACCTTCTCTGCCTGCATTGTGATGTGGGTGCTCCCACATTATCTCTAGCATCATGCATCAAAATGTTAGCCTCTCTAGTGCACTTCCTTCCATCTATGAATTTCTTTGCATGAGTGGGTGCTTCCACTCTCTACTCCTCTGCTTGTGGCTACTCCACATCTTGAGGTTCTTTCTTTGGAGCTAAAATCTCCTCATTTGCATGCATATGAATCTCCCTCTAAATGGAAATTCCTAAGCCTTCCCTTCATTGAATTTCACATCTTTACAACCATTGTCATCCTGTGAGATGAAAGGTACACTCGATAGTTGTGAGGTGTATCAGTTTACCTCACAAATATTCCCAAATCAGCTATTGGTTATAGATTTTTCCATGCATCATTCGTAACATGATAGTAAACTGATGAACAAAAAATTTTAAAGTTCACCACATCTGGCTGATTACCATAAAAGGCTTCCTCTAGTGTACTCATCTTGAGTATCAGATGAAGACTCCTATTCTACACATACATAGTTGTGTTGCATGCTTCTACCCACAAGTGCAATGGTAGGCCCTAATCATGTAACATCACTCGTGAAGCTCCCACAATATTTATGTTCTTCATTTCTACAACCCCATTTTGTTGTGGGTTATGAGGTGTTATCAACTCTCATCAGATACCTTTTGATTCAAAAAATTTCTTGAATTCATTCAATACATATTCTCCATTGTTGTCGCTCCTAAGAGCCTTCGCTTTCCTACCTGTGTATTTTTCAAGAAGTGCTTTGAACTCACAAAATTTTGGGAATGTCTCATATTTATTATACATGAATAACATCCAACATTTGTTTTGCATACAAAAATCACATAATACTTGTGCTTGTTCATGGAGGCTATCAAGAATCGTACACACACATCTAAGTGAAGTCTTTCAAGGATTGCTTTCTCTCAATTTTCCTTACCATGAAAGGTGGCTTTGGTGCACTTCCCAAATGTACACCCTTTGCATGTATCACTCTGCTCAAGTGCACCATTGGGAAAGTCCTGTAGAAATATGTTGCATGATCTTCAAAGCTCCTTGGTGTAGATGTCCTAGTATTCTATGCCATAGCTCACTGATGTCTCGATTCTCCACCTTCTCTTCTTTCGTGCTCAAGGCAACACAATATTCTACATCCAATTTGTAGAGGTTCTTTACCCAAACCATGATCTTATTTACCCCTCCCATGGATATGTAACAAAGAAACACATTTCCTTTGCTAAATATCACATCATAGCCACGGTCATACAACATAGAAACTGAAACTAATTTCTTCTTCAAACCAGGCACATACATGACATATGTTAATGTGAGAGAAGAACTAGACTTCCTATGAAAGGTAAAAATATTGATTCCAATCGCATTACACCTCCCATAATCTCCCATCTCAATGTGTATCTGGAGGTCCTTTTCCTCCAAGTCGATGAAGAAATATTTATTTCCTGTCATATAGAATGAGGCTCCACTATGCATGTACAACAAAAAACCCATCACTCATGACACCATGCATGCGATTCGAGTAAAATCCAACTCGAATTGTGAAGCAAGTGCTTCACCTATTACTCCTCCTGAGGGATTCTTTTCGAACTTCTTATGTAGAAACTTCGTGGCATATTGTCCCAGCTCATGAAAATGAAAACATTTAATCTTTGACAAATCCTTCTTCTTACCTACCTAATTGGAATTTGATTTGGAATGGGATGAGGATCCATATCTACTGTTCCGTCGAATCTCTTCTTGCAGCAAGTCTGACCACAAATGCTCCCACTCTGGTAGCTTATCCCTCCCATTTACCAAAACCTATTAGCTTTGTCATCTCTTGGTAATGCCTAGAAGTTATATGTTCACCAGATCATCTTCAAAAATTGTAACACCAACACTTCCAAGCTCATCCCAACATTGGGTGAACTTGGTCAAGTACTTTGGTACTATTTCACCCTTCTCCATCTTGATTTCCTAATATTGTCCTTTAGTGCCATCTTCATGTGGTCACTAATGTTCTTAAAAAAATTTGCTAAGGCCTTCCACATTGCCTATGGATTTTCCTTTCGATGGAGGTTCAAGACAATATGATATCTAAGTCCTTATAGTAGAATTATTCTGGCCTTTGCTATGCACTTCTTCCACTCTACTAGATCCTGTGCATTAGCTGGAGATGGTTTGGGGATGTCCTTATCAATGAGCTCCTTGAATCTGTTGTCTTCCAAGACTGCTTCCATCTAGTATCTCCAAGCAGTTTAATTCGAGCTACCCTCAAGGGAATACTCAAGCCTCAGACCATAGAACACCATTATGATCCTCCTGCTAGTTTTGAAGAATATATCTCTCTGAAGAAGATATCTGCAAACTTGTTCCTCCTCCAAGTACAAACTCATATTATTCTCTTCTATAGTGATTCTTTCTATGATAGCATATATAAAGTCCACGTATATTTAAACTAATAATTGTAATATGCTAAAACAATATACTTGAATCTACTCTATCAATTATGGAAACTAATTACGATCGTGAAATCACAAAACATGAAAGAGAAAGAGTTTTAATCACACATTACAAAAATATTTCCTGGGGAAATTCGTAGATAAAAATCCTACTATTTGTATATTGCATAAGTCAAAAATACGAGAAGATTACAACGCTTTTATCGAACCAGAGAAACCTCTGCACTATCTCTATCTGTCTCACTACTTCCTAAAAAAGCCTTGGCCCATACTTAACTAATTTTCTACCTTCTAGGATCCCTATTTCCCTACATTGTTTCCTTGGGAAATTAATACATATTAATTAAGGAAATTCCCAATATTTATTGTGTAATACATCTAGGGCCTTCCTCTGACTACATGCACCACCTATACAATTTGGATGATCATACAACTGATAGTACATTGTCGTTGAACTCCAATCTCAACTGGGTCTTTCTCAGAACTAACACACATGAGTTATTTATGAGTGAATCATCAATTATATGATTTATCACTAGATGTGGTTCATGTCCAAGTTCTACTCTTTGACCTATCACTAATTGCTCCATTAGTTAGAGCTAGTTAAATTGATTTTAACTCAGATAAACTGAGTTAATTAATTACAAATCAAAATAAAATCAACAGGCTCCTATAATAGGAGACACTTCATGTAATGTTCCCAAATTTTAGCCTCAAGATAAATGGAACATTATAGTTAACAGTGTCTTTAGCCGGTGAATAAATGGGTAGGAAGGCCTAGAAGTCTCATAAGAAGGAATAAAAACACTTCAAGTGTGAAAGGAGACCATCTTTACAGCTCAATAAAACACCTCCATGTGTTAACAAGGCTAATATCATGTTGATATAGTCTACTTTGACCAATTCAACAACACAGATGTGGAGGAGTAGGGTCAAGGAAGGAATAACATAGTTTTGGAGGGAGATGAATCTCTTGATGAAAATGACCTAATTGGGTGTGGCCAAGGGCAAGAAAAATCACATTTTATTTAAGGAAGAGGATGGAAGCCATTGTTCCTTTGCTTTAGATTATTATTTTGGTTTTCTTAGACTTTTGTTTCCTCTTGCTCTTTAGCAGGGTTGATGTGATGTTTAGCACCGGGTGTTCTCGAGCGGGAATCCCACCTCTCTCCTTGAGGAGCATCTTGGAAGAGTTTTGCATGCATTTCCACTTTAGGTTTTTATGCCAAGCTTCAGATTACTTCATCAATGCAATTTCTGCAGGTTATTGTGTTGTGTTGCAGGGTGCAACAATGGAGGGGATTGGAATCCCACTTTCTAAGCTAGTTTCTCATAGGAGGGAGGTTTCCTTCCATTGGGAGATCTGTTTGGAGAGATATTGAGCTCATTTTAGATCTGTGGCATCAGGCCACACATTTCCCAACATTCCCAGTGCTGTTCCATCTAGGGAATGTGTTATTTTTGGAGGCAGCTTCAGTGGATGATCTAGTGGCTTCTTTGTAGTGTTTCATTGTGATTGAGAGGTTCATCCTTTCATGGGAGGAACACTTTGAGGGATATACATCAGATATGTTATATTCCAGCCTTCTACACTCTTATTCTTTAGTGTTGCAGTGATTATTTAGTAATTTTCTGAAGATCACATTTGTATTCACAGTGTATAACAATAAACCCTTTTTGGGTTTTCTTGTAATTGTAATAAGGAGACTAGATCTTAGTTTTTGAGCATGATTGTCTAATATATGAGAAGATCTATTTTTCCTCCTAATTTTTGAGTTGAAACCTTCATAAGACTATGTAGTCTCCTTGGTGTATTATTTCTGAGTAGCAGTGTTTTGGGGTTTTACTGTTTTTCAGCTGCACTAGATGTGGGAGGTCTATTTACCTCACCTAGTTTATTTTGTTTCTGATCTCCTCTTGGATTTAGATGCTAGATGGATATATTTAATGGATCCAAGTGATGGTTTACATTTTTATGGCATATATTTCTGGAAATTCATTTTTCAGTACATGCATTTTTTAGAAGTCCATTTTTGGAATATTATAAGATATTCCCAATACTGCTTATTTTCCCTATTTTGGGATATTACAGTGGTATCAAAGCTTCAATCTTGGCTCAGCCTGTAGATCTCAGGCCATTATGCTATAAGGAGAAGGATGGATGGACAGAAAATAGAAGGCTCCATTATGTGGAGGAAGAAAGGAAGACAGGCTTACAAAGCTTCTTCCAAGATCTATACAAAGCTTTCAAGAAGATCTGAAGAAAATAAGAATGGATATGGAATCTCCAAAGGAGTTTGGATCTAGAGCTAGATCTAGATTTTCACATGGTAAGTGTGAGCATGCAGCTACACACCATGATGCATAGCATAGTCAAGTACCCAGATCTATCATGAGATGGATGAAAGGAGGGAGAATGCCTAAGATGGAAACTCTTAGTGATTTTTTGCAGGAGTAGGAATCTCAAACAAAGAGGTTTAGCGATCATATCAATTTTTTAGAGTTTTCAAGATCAATGTGGAGAGAAGCAAGCAACATGATATGGATAGATTTCTTCTATATACTTTTTATGGTTCACCTAGATGTTCAACCAAAGCTTTTGTGGAAGAACTAGACACCTTTTTGCAGTAGCATTGAATTTCTGAAGATGAAGCCATCAAAATTGCAGCGCTACACTTTGAAGGTAAGGCATATGCATGGTGGATATTTGAATATTTTTCTTTGAAAATTTCAAATACTTCTTCTTATGATAGGTTTAATAAAGCATTGGTGGAAATATTTGATGGGGAACTCTCTAAAATACATGTAGTGGAGCAAAAAAATCATAAACAGCCAAATACCTTGCATGTGATGGAGAGAATTATAAACTCCATTCCACTTTAGAAAACCATGGAGGAGGCCGATATCTTGCATCATACCTTGCTAGAGGAAAAATATTTATCTCATATTCTTGAGCAAGAGAGTATGGAGATCCCTTTTTCAAAAGTGGATCCAATCATTGGGAGGTTGCCCATTCATGTTGAAGAGGTTGAGGGCAACAACGATGTCACATCTAGAGCACATATAATACCTCATGTAGAGGAAGGAGGGGCAATTGCTCCAACAAGAGGGATTCTTGTGTCATTACAAGAAATTCCCTAGGATCTCATATGTGGAGATCAAAGCACAACCTATGATCAACATTTGACCTTGTTGATAGATGGTGAAACCATGAAAATGGAAGGAGGAGATAAAGAGGATGACCAACCTCATTTGATGAGGAGCACACACACCTATCCCTTTCAAAATTTTGGTGCATAGAAGAGGGAGACTGGATTGTGCAGTAAGAGCAGGGGCAAGTATATCCATCCATATATTTAGTCCACTCTTGACACTGATGTCTCATTACATGGATTCATTCCACCCGGGAGGCAACCAGATCCAGAATTGATGAGAGACACCTTGTCATTTGGTTCACCACTCTCAAATTATAGAGGGATGAATACTTTGGAGGATGAATTTGGCATAGGGGATGTCAGAGTAGCAAAAATCAACATGAGGGAAGCTTCATATGCTAGATCACCAGTGTTCTCTCTAAGGAGGATTGATCCATATTGGAGGTCTCAACTTCTGGTAGAGTACTCCAAGGATCTTGGTGCATGCATGATCCTTGATGACCTGGATGGAGATGATAGATATATGGTGGATGATGTGGTCATCTATTCTTATGGCAGAGTCTTCTTTACTAGAGCTTCTA
>JAXQQM020074292.1:0-121084 GCA_034641835.2 Pinus albicaulis | reverse complement strand
AAAAGAACTCCAAGCAATCTGTATGTATTGAAGAATTGCAAAGAACAATGTTACTTGAGTAAATCTTTAGAAAACTGGCTATGGCATAGAAGGTTGGGGCATCTAAGCTTCTCTCAAATAAAAAAATCTAGCAGACTTAATGTTGTTTGTGGTCTTCCCAATATTACTCTGCTTGAAAGTATCATATGCAAATCCTGTCAATTCGGTAAGAAAACCAGAGTGCAATTTAATGCCAAGGAAGGATCATCAAGTAAGCCTCTTGAACTCATTCATACTGACATATGTGGACCTATGAGGAAAAAGTCACCACGGGGTGAAGAATACTATATCTTATTTATTGATGATTTCTATAGAATGTGTTGGATTGGGTTGATCAAACACAAAGATGAAGCATTTGAAAGATTTCAGATCTTCAAAGCACTGGTGGAAAATGAATTAGATCTAAAAATCAAGTGTCTTAGATCTGATCGAGGAGGAGAATATACATCAAATGAATTCTTTGAATTTTGTGAACAACATGGCATAAAAAGACAGTTTTCTGTAGCAGGCACTCCACTACAAAATGGCGTAGCAGAAAGAATGAATAGAACGATTCAACAAATGGCTAGAGCTATGCTTGATGATTCCGGAACACCTGACACTTTCTGGGGAGAAGCAGCTCACACAGCAGCAAATATTCTTAACAAGGCACATGTTCGAGTAAATAGTGATAAAACTCCGTATGAACTATGGTATGGTAATCCTCATTCTGTGAAGCATTTTAGAGTTTTTGGAAGTAAATGCTTTATAAAAAATAATGATGAAAAGCTTGGCAAGTTTGAACCCAGATCAGATGAAGGAATATTTCTTGGTTACTCATTTACAAGCAGAGCATACAAATGTTACAATAAAAGGCTTCGGAAGATTGTTGAATGTATTGATGTTGTTATTGATGAGTTTCCTGCAGCTCCTAAAGAAGAAAAACACACAACAGATGAAGATGATGGTGAATTTTGTCCTTCTGCGTCAAATAGAAATGATATAGACAATGGATCCAATGAAGAACCAAAAGATGATTTATCTAGAAAAGCTCCATCCAGATATGTTCAAAAGAATCATCCTGAATCTCAAATTTTGGGAAATAAGGAATCAGGAGTACAAACAAGGAGGACTCTTGTGGGATCTTCTAGCTATCTGGAATTTCTATCCACAATTGAACCACACAATGTCAATCAAGCTAGCAAAGATGAATGTTGGATTCAAGCCATGAATGAAGAGCTTGATCAAATTGAAAAGAATCACACTTGGGAATTGGTACCAAGACCACATAACAAAAATGTCATTGGAACCAAATGGATATTCAAGAACAAGTTAAATGAGAATGAGGACGTTATAAGAAACAAAGCTAGACTGGTTTGCAAAGGGTATACTCAACAAGAAGGTATAGACTTTGAAGAAACTTTTGCTCCTATAGCTAGACTTGAAGCCATAAGAATGTTTCTTCCTTTTTCAAGTTTTCAACAAATCAAAGTTTATCAAATGGATGTCAAATATGCATTCCTCAATGGTGATCTAGAAGAAGAAGTTTATATAGAACAACCAGAAGGATTCATTTTGGGAAATGATGAAAATCTTGTTTGTAGACTTAAAAAGGCTCTATATGGTCTCAAAAAATCTCCAAGGGCATGGTATTATCGTCTTGACAAATATCTTCATCAACAAGGATTTTCAAAGGGGTCTGCTGATAGCAACTTATACACAAAAATTGAAAATAATAAACTATTGATTGTGGTGGTTTATGTTGATGATATCATTTTTGGGAGTAATGAAGAATCTATGAGTCAGAAATTTGCTTCTGTCATGCAGCAAGAATTTGAAATTTCCTTACTTGGAGAACTAACATTCTTTCTTGGCTTGCAAGTGCATCAAACTACAGATGGTATATTCTTATCACAAGCAAAATATCTTAAGAAAATTTTGAAGAAGTATGGCATGGAAGAATGCAAACCTGTAAGTACACCAATGATAACCGGATGCAATCTCAGTTCTCATGATGATTCTCCCACGGTGAATCAACTAGAATACAGATCAATGATAGGAAGTCTACTTTATCTCACTGGGACTAGACCAGACATTATGCATGCAGTTGGGATTGTTGGACGATTCCAAGCTAATCCAAAAGAGTCTCACCTTCAGGCTGTCAAAAGAATATTCAAATATCTACAAGGAACTCAAGATTTTGGACTATGGTATCCAAAGAATGCTGATCTTACTCTTCATGCTTACACTGATGCAGATTGGGCTGGAAATGTTGATGATCGAAAAATCACTAGTGGTGGTGCATTCTATATGGGGCCCCGATTAGTATCTTGGTTCAGCAAGAAGCAAAATTCTATTGCTTTATCTACAGCAGAAGCAGAATATGTGGCTGCCGCATCTTGTTGCACTCAACTCCTTTGGATGATGCAAACCTTGCAAGATTTTCAAATCAAATGTACACCTCCTATCTCTATTATGTGTGATAATACAAGTGCCATCAGTATCTCAAAGAATCCTGTTATGCATTCGAAGACCAAGCACATTCCCATTAAGTATCACTTCCTACGTGAACAAGTGCTTGAACAAAAGGTGAAGTTGGAGTATGTTCCCTCCAAGGAACAAATTGTTGATATATTTACCAAACCTCTACCCAAGGAAACGTTCGAATATCTCAGGCAGAAGTTGGGTGTTGTCTCTGCCTCTCAGAAGATCAGATCTGATTAAATTCAGAAGATTAAATTGGATACACGGGTTTCCTGAAAGACAGTCACGTATATACACGAGTTTAAACACATAAAGCCGCGTATGGTTGGTTGCTGGCAATTTTTGTTTGGGGTCAACATTTTTTAGCACAACTGCAGTGCTGTTTGGTATCTTTGATGCTGTTTGGAGTCACTGGTGGTATTTCAGCTCGTATATTTCTGTTTCATTCTCTTTTTTTGGGTGAAGATGCCTTGATGATTTGCTGTTGAAAGTATTCAGGATGCACAAGCAAAGGGGGAGCTTTTTTCATATAGAAAGGATGCATTGGATGCACAGTTTCAGGGGGAGCAGTAGTCTTGCTGAGTATAATGCATTGTTGGCATTATGATGGTTCTGAAATGTGATCTCTCTTGAGGTCCTTCTGGTATTGGTCATGAAAAGTCTTTTTTTTGATGAAAAGGTCATGTTGAGACCCATGATGTAAAAATTGTAATATTCAGTCATGTAAGGACTTGTTCAAATTTGTAAACCCACTTGGTTGGGTAGTTGAGTCAAAATGTGTAAACCCACTCGGTTGGGTACTTGAGTCACTTATGTAAATCCACTTGGTTGGATCATTTGATGTAAGTATGAGTCCTTGGTGATAGGAAGGTCATAGAGTCATGTACTTCATTAAAAAAATAAAAATAAATAAATAAATATGTTTGAACATTCAGCATGAACTCAGGGGGAGCATGATATCTTCAGTGCACATCAGATCTACAGCGCTCTTCTTTCTACATAAGGAGAAAAACCTTGTGTTGGTTTTGATCCGCCCTTTGCCGTTGATGTCAAAGGGGGAGAGTGACATGGTGTTTAAATAGGGGGAGAATATTATTCTGCTTAATGTATTTATCTGTTTTTGTGATCAAACACCATCATGGTTGCAATCAAGTCCAAAGGGGGATATTGTTGGCAATATGATGCTAAATGTTGTCCTTGATGGCAACCCACTTGATGAAGATGATGGCAGCCTCTTATTAAAGATGTTCTTGATGCTTGATGAGTTTATTAATGATGTAAATCTGATGTTCTACAAGTAGCTCAGAAGTACCAGAGAAGGAAATATCAGTGAGGGCCAAAGCAATGATGAAAAATGTGTGTTACAAGGCATACGCGGGTTTGTCAAGGAGAAAGCGCATATGCACGCGGAAAAGTACGTGCCAAGTCGCGTATGGTATTTTGCGCTCCAAATTTAGAATACCAAGGGGCATTACCATGGTATTGACCCATTGTATTGAGTGTTGGATTTTCTATTTGATCCCGTCCAGGAAAACCATCGGAAGTAATGTGGTTTTGACTCATGGTATTGAAAAAGGCTAAATCTATATAAGGAGAAGAATTTCATTGTGCAAAGTGTGTGCATGTGTCTGGGCTTTAATGAATACTTCACTCTGAAGTATATCTGCATGTTTGAAC
The DNA here is from genome assembly GCA_034641835.2 of Pinus albicaulis. Classification (NCBI taxonomy): domain Eukaryota; kingdom Viridiplantae; phylum Streptophyta; class Pinopsida; order Pinales; family Pinaceae; genus Pinus; species Pinus albicaulis. Next base: position 116,905 of record JAXQQM020074292.1, on the reverse strand, counting down.
TCTGCTCTTTAATTGATAGATCTGATTCTATGATGCATCTATGAACATAATGAAGGTTCAAGATCTCTAGATCTTGAAATGGTGAATCTCGTGGATGATCTGAAAAAAAGTGATGAAGACTTGGCGCAAATCTGTTGAAGAAGTTGAAGAAATCTGGTAAGTTCATAGATCTAGTCTGATCTGTAAAATTTATCTTTTATAGATCTATACGCAGGTTCATTTCGTGAAAAGCGCGTGTATACGCGGCTCTATTCAGACAAAAGTGGGTATGGGTTGTTAGGGTTTTTCTAATAAGTTGCACAAATGTATACGCGGGTTCGCTTCAGTAAAAGCGCGTGTATACGCAGGTCTATCTAAGGAAAAGCGCGTATGGTATTTGAGTTGATGGTTGCTCAAAAGATAATTGAGGTTTTGCATATCTGTTCTGAAGTTTGGGCTATTTCTGATATTCTGGTTACAGTGGTTTCACTGTTCTGACTGATGAAATGAAAAGGGATGTTTGTTGATAAGTGAAGAATTGTGTTGAAGCTGTTTGATCTAGTGTGAAAATTAATGAAATGTGGTCTGCAGTGGATCTGAGGGTTGAAGCCTTCAGTCTGATAGTAGAAGCTTTCTGTCAGCAGAGGCTGGTGCTAATATCAGGGGGTAGTAGCTCCCTTCCAGGTGAGGCTGGTAAACGAGAGCAGGGGGTTGTAGCTCCCTTACAGGTGAGGCTGGTAAACGAGAGAAGGTTGTAGCCTTCTGCAGGTGGGTGCCTGTGTGCTGGTATAATTCTGCACCAGTACATGATTGTAAGAAGTTTTTCTTTATAATAAATATTGAAGACTGAGACGACGGCAGCGATGGTTTTCTCCCGAATTGGGTTTCCACCTAAAAATCCTGGTGTTCATGTGTGTTGCCTATGTGTGATGATTATTCTGTTCTTTCTACACCTGTTTACTGTTTCCTGAAATATCTGATAAATGAATAATGCAATGATCTGAGTTAAGAATTGAATGCATAATTAGATCTCTATGCATATGCGAGTTTTGTAAAGGATATCCGCGTATATACGCTAGTTGGCTTCTGAAAAGTCGCGTATGGGTTTTTAGAAAGGAAAAGTAAAAAGTTTTATTGTCTGCATTAAATACTGATTCACCCCCCCTCTCAGTATTTTTCCAACAGAATTATAACCAAAATAGTGTGGAGAAAATTCAGGAGCCATACCTGCACCTACCTGAGGCCAATTCCTTCTTGCTCCCATAGCATACAAGTATTCAGCTTCAGGTTGTCCCCCTGTAAATACAGCTTTAAGTTCTGGTATAGAGGGACATTTTTCTGTGACATGGTCTTCTGTACAAATAGCACACTTATTAGTTTCTCTCAAATTAAGAGGACACTCTTTAGGAGGATAATTGTCTCTACATTTAGGACAAAAAATACATAATGAATCTTGTTCCTTCATGAGTTTTTGTTGAAATTTTAAAGAGTCTAACTGTTTGGTAACAATATTCATTATATCAATTTTCATGTTTTCCATTTTATTTTCTAGTCCAATAATCATAGCATCAATAGATTCAGTTTTTCTATTTCTATTTCGAGTTCCTCTATCGGATCTATACTGATTTCTTAAAAATTTCCTGCATAATTCACAATTTTTTTCAAAAGTTTGCTGAGAAATATCACCTTGTCCTAACAGATTTAAATTATTTCTATCATTATCAGTAAGTCCTCTTAAGAACAAGGTTCTAATAGTACTGGGATCAAACTTAAGTTTCGACCTTTGTAAAATATACAGAAATATTTCTAGGTAATCTTCAAGAGTTTCATCATCATCCTGTATGATTGTAAAAATCTCATCCTGCATGTCTCGAGTTTTGCAATATTCTTGATATTTAGACAAAAACACTCCCTTCATCTGATCCAAAGATTTTATAGTGTTTCCTCCTAACCCCATAAACCAGCGTAGAGTTGAGTCCTTGAGAGTAACATGAAATAATATTAACTTCTAAGTGTCAGTTGAATAATCATAACTTCTACACAGAATATCAAACTCGAATAGAAAAGAGTCAAGATCTTCATGAAATTTACCATGGAAATAAGGGAGAGCTGATGGTGGAATATTCTTCATTTGCGCCACAGTATCAGGATCCACAATTGGAAATAAAAAAGTGGATTGTTCTCCACTTACCTGGTTTTCACTAGTCCCTTCCAAATGATCTTCATGGTCCACCATTGTTTCCCTTTTACTTGTACCACTCTCAACAGGCTGATCCACACCTGAGCCGTTGTCACCAGAATCCAGGTGGATTGTTCCTGCGTGATGGGTTTGAATTGGATTTGGCTTCCTGCTTACAAAAGGAGACCCAATATGAGAATTTTTTTTAGATTTATTTTGGCCCTTAGTGGGCTTCGAACCCTTACCTTTTCTAGGCATTCATTTCAAAAAAGAAAGAAAAATAACAAACAACTTCTAGTAAAAAATGATGTCAGAAATAAATTAACACTAGTAAAATTCCTTCAAAGAAGCTTTTCCAAACAATACTGTAAAAATAAAGGAAAAATTACCTCTATTGTATAATCAAAAAATTCTTACCAAATCAAATCGCCTCCCCGGCAACGACGCCAAAATGTTGGGTGCAGGAATTACACTTAATTAAACTCCTCAACACTTAATTTTTCAACCCGGGGGATCCGTAAAATTAGAGACAAAGCATAGGCAATTCCAGAGATGGTATGAATCTTCCTAATAAAAATCCCTACTTTATTTAAAGGAAATATTGCAGAATAAAATTAAAAAGAGGAAAAAAGCAACTTGAACCATCAAAATAATCTAAGACTGGAACAAGGAAGAATGCATTTGCAAGAGGGAATTAAAGATAAAAGGAAATCACTCTAGCTAATTATTTTTTAACTACAGAGTGTGTGTTTTTATTTAGCATAGACTCTTAGCAGTCTCATCAGATGGGCCCTTAAACCTGCTCCTTTAGATATTTCCTTCTGGCACTAATCTGTTCTGCACTTTCGCAGTCTGCTTGCACTAGTGCAGGAACAGAGATTTATGCAGAAGGTATAAATGGTGTCTTTAGTAAAGGATTTTTACTTCATGCAAGGGCTTGAACTTTTCCAGGTTCAAAGCACTCAGATCCTGTGGCAAGAAACTAGTTCTTGCACCATATCAGAGCTTCCTGCACTTAGCATTTAATTCCTAAAATGAGTGCTTAATTATTTCAAGTGCTATTATACTGTTAAATCAAATTGCACACATAAAAAGTGAATGTTTCTGATCTTAACAAAGTTCAGGAATAAAGAAACAATCAATATACATTTATCCTGTCATAAGCATTTAATGAAAGAAAGAAGATTGCGGGAAGTAGACTAAGAAGGCTTCCTGCATCACACCAACATGCACTGGTGCATGTTCATTTCTCCTACTTGGACCAGGTAGAGGAAAACCAATATGAAATCAAGTACAGGAAAATAAATTGCCGGAAAAGGAAATTTATCTACTTCACACAACGGATCCACTTTCACTCAGACAAGAATGCATGTGCTTAAAATTAAATCACACTTTACAATGTAAACACAAATTACAAGAAAATGGGAAATGGGGTAAACGTGTTGGGTTGGTTGGGCCCTAGCCAACTAGCACGTTTCCCTTTTAAATAAAACATTGCTCAGTACCTTAATCAATTCATCAGCTCAAATACAGAAATGAAATTTGTGAAACATGAGGCAGAGCTCCCTTTTATTAATTAACTAAGGCAAGTACATACATTAATACATCGTCCAACCCAGATTCGGGCAATAACAAAATACAGTAACCTATTACCGCCTCTCTGGCTGTGTCTCTGTTCTCTTTTCCTATCGAAATTTCTCCTCCTTAGTCCTATTTACATTCTACATTATATAGATCTTTGGCCAAAGGCCAAAATAGATCATTCTGATTACATAACCAAACGCAGAATTTATCTTTTCGGCCTTCAAAATTAGATAGTTTAGAAAAACTAGCCATAGCCAATCTCCATCTTTCATCCTTCACAGATTCAGTCTCGGTTTCCTTTGGATCGATCTTGCTGTCATGGCTGAAGCTGCTCAAAACGAGGCGGTGATCAAGGAGGTTGGGATCTTCTGCAAGAATTTGTTGTGCTGGCAACGGTGCAAGATCTGATCCTACACTAGGATCAGCGGTCACGGTAAGTACTCTAACTACCAAATAAATTGGAGATATCGATAAGTTACAAAGAGTGATTAAAAGTAATAAATCATGTAATAAATGATTAATTAATGCTAAGTTGAATTAAAAATGTGAAAAATAAATTTTATACGAAACATGTCACCATGCTTGGATTGGTCCAAGATGAGGGTGCATAAAAGAGGTAAAACAATGGTAAATGGTTAATAATGATTTAGGAAGGGGAAATGGAAAAAAGAGAGCAAATTAGGGGGCTAATAGAAAGATCTCTTAATAAAGAAGGAATTTTTGGCGAATCTGGATTCTTATGTGATTTGTTGTCTTGATTATCTATTATTGTGTATTCACTTATTGCCGATATGGCCAGTAATTGGAGGGTTTTGTTGGTTGCACAATAACTTCGAACCTGGGTCAAGACCCCTCAAGGCAATAAATGGTTCCGTTGTCGGGACCGAGAAAATTTTGAGGGAGATTTGATGTTGTGGCATCCAACAGAGAACAAACTACAAGAGTGGCTCGATAAGAATATACTTGAATTTTCTATCCAAGATCAGAAGCTCTAAATTGTCTGCCGAAGATTGGGCAAAAAGGTATATCCAAACAAGAGTCGACGAAATTTTCTTTGCTTCCTTTGCAACTGAGTTGCACAAGTCGTTGTCTTGGCTTTCTGAATTCCATACCTACACAAAGGAAGATGCAATCACTTAGTGGACCCCAGAGTTGGTACAACAATTAGAGAAAACCAACAACAAGATCACCTATGCGGTATATCATTGGATTGATAGTGTTCTGGGAGTATTTTTGACTGAATTCACTATTGATTAATTTGTGTCATATTCGAAAGTTGAACGAAGTTTTTTCAAGGGTCTTAGAGGTAAGTTCACATGCTCTTTGAATTTTTGGATTAAAATGCTATTGTGTGAATAGGGTACTCTGTGAAGTCATATTGAGTGAATGTCCTGTAGAAGGCAAACTACACACATTGGAAGAACTTACAGAGTATATATAGAAGAAGTTTTTGTTTACAATCCTCTCAAAGGTAAATTTGACAGTGACAAGGAATAAAAAACTAGTAGCTTTGGTAAATCTGCGAACTCTCAAGAAGAAGTATTGCAAGATTATGATATTCTTGGGTCGTTGGCCATAGTTGAGATCCCATCCACTCCACTCGCGAACTCATATCACTCTAACAAGTCATCCATTCCACCTCCACCTCCACCTCCACCACCAGGCGCTAAGATGGTTGCCTCCATGAATTTACCTACTTTCCTTGGTATTGGGAACGAAGAAAGAAACCAATTATGGTTTGTTACTAATGCTGTATGGACATCACAACAAGTTAATAATGAGAATGTTAAGAAAGCACAGTTGGCCACTACTTTTCAAGACCGCGTGCTAGATTGGTACATAAGGTATGTGGTGACAAACCCTAATGAAACTATTGATAATCTGAAGGATGCATTAAAAGAAAAATTCAAGAGGTTGAAATCATTTGCACAATGTGTAACTGAGTTGAAGGGGATTAGCCAAGAATTGAATGAATCTGTATGGGAAGCGGATCAATGGTTGAAGCGCAAAATCAGAGATGGAGGATTTACTATTGATGACACACAACATAAAGAGTGGTTTATTCCCATGTTGCTACCACATCTACACCAACCCTTAAGTCAACAAAATATTTCCACGCAGGCCGAAGTCGTAGAGATTGAAATGAAGCTAGAAGCTTCACTAGTATCCACTGTGCAGATCAAGACCCGGTAGATCCAAATCCAGTTGGAGGAAATGCACTTATAAATATAGAGTTTGCACAAGGATAAGGGAAAGGAGGCATGCACATATGTATGGTTTATACGCTGCAAATTTTCCGAGCATCACAAGGATCAGTGCCCTGTATTCAATGACTATCTGCAAGTTATAGGACCAAGCCCATTGAAGAGCGCAGCTAGACCGAGTGGAACTCCCACGTTATGGTATGAAATTTTTCAAGCTATGGGTATGCACATGACAAACTTCTACCCGAGGATTAGTAAATATATCCCTGAGCTTAAGCAACCTTTTTTCAAATTTTTCTCATTGGTGGGACATGATGAGCAACATTGTCACAACTTCGATTTGATGGTTGAACGAGCTAACCTATATATGATGCATGCTAAACCTAACTCACCAACATCCCCATTTGGGCATTGTGGATTCTAAAGTAGAGGATGAGGTATAGGAGGAGGAGCTGGTCGAGGAAGTGGGCAGCTCATCTGCTATAATTGTGGAGATGTGGGTCATTATGCCTGTGAATGTAAAAACCAAACACGACAGTATTGTAGGTTATATTGTATACAATTTGATCATGTTATTGAATATTTCCCTGTTTTGATTGAAAATATGTAGGAAAATAAAATGCTGACTCTTACTCAAAACATTCAAATGGTAAGAGGTAAGTCATGCGAAGAAGAACCAAGTGCGAATATTGTCACTAGGAGTGGTGCAGCCACTGCTGAAGACAAATGGATAAAGCCTGAAGCTGACCTATGTATCTGAAAATCACTTGAAAAGAAGGAAGGATTCAAATTATAGTGATAAAAGGAAACCTTTGTAGCAATGAGAAAGGTTTTCGCAGAAGCGGGTGCCTCAACATCAAGTAAACCTATGGACATGGTCAGGGCAGATGAAGAGTCAAAGCCCTTCCTACAAGCTTGTATCAAATTGTTGCGCAATAAGAAGTCAGTTGAGAACCTTCAAGCATTGATATAAAACTTCATAGAGAAAGAAAAACCCTGGATGGAGCATAAGGATGTTAACAAGATCTATAAGAATAAAATAAGAATAGGATGGGAGATCTGCTTGACTACTCATATTAGTGCATATGATATGGATCGGGTCATTCTAGATCTGGGATTTGATGCAAATGTCTTACCAGAGTAGACTTGGCAATGAATGGGAGAACCTAAGTTGGAATGGTCCATGATCTAGTCACACATGAGAAATTAGCAAACTATTATTCCATTAGGAAGACTCTCGTAGGTCGTAGTGGATATCGAAGGGGTAAGGGTTCTCACAGAATTTGAAGTTATACAGATTGTGGATGATACTGACCCCTATCCTATGTTGTTGGGTTTATATTGGGCTATTGATATGGGTGGCATAATCAATCACAAGCACATAATTATGGTATTTGAGAATAATGGAACCAGGGTTGTGGTCCCCCTAGATCTCGCAGAAGGTGAAAGATATACATAGTCGGTGCACGCAAATGATGATGTCGACCATATATATAAGTTTACTGTGCGAGACAAAGAATGGATCAACCCGAAATATGATGTTAGACTCAAATGGGACAATAATAGCTCCTGGTTTTCAGATTTAGAAGAGGACTCGAAGAACTGGCATAACCAATTTCATGAAATATCTACGTTGTGCTAGAATCGAGTGAAAAAATCTCTTCGGTGCATATCCTTAGAGGTACGAGAATTTCCTTATTATGATGTTTTGACTAATATTAATATGTTATTTGAAGAACTTGAAAAAAAATTTCCAGAAGCACATAGGTTCCATGCACCTGATATAGCTCTGGGCTTGACCCCAGCACGCTGGTGGGAGACGCACTAGGAAAACTTGGCTAACTAGGAAGAATGTACTCGCATGATGCGTCTGCGATTTGAGCATCCAAATACCAGAATGGGAGAGACCTATTCCGGAGAAGGTGATTCATGCAAAAATTTGGCTAGATGGACTAAAGCTTGGGGCAAAGAACCAAATACATAATGGGTGCATATATTCATCCACACTTTGGGGAAGGTTCCTACAAACTGGTACCTTGAAAATGAGCTACGAAGAGTAACCAATGAAAGGACTACGCTGACAAAAATTTTTATCCTGACATTTAGTTTTAAAAGTTGGTTCTAATTCTTGGATGAAGCACTGCAGGATATTCAAGAGTTCATATTTGACACCACAAAACCGAAGGTTGAGAATGCCTTGCCAGCATGGGATGCGTAGATGAAGGACATATTTAATTGAAAAAAAATATTCAGTTGAAGATAGTGAGGAGTATCGAAGGAACATTACAATCCTCGAATATGAAGGACACCGCGCAATTGCTAGACCTGCGATTGAGTCACTAGATTTAATTAAGCCTTTGAATATTCGACAAGTCAACATTGGCTCAGATGAATAACCAAAAGTAACGAAGATAGGGGATTATTGGGATCATGATACTGTGGGAAAGGTTGCTGAGCTATTGACCAAATATCAAGACCTGTTTCCTACCAAATTTTTTGAGATGAAGGGGATAATAGAATATGTAGGGGTGATGAGGATTACCTTGAAACCGATTGTGCGACCTGTGAAGCAATGCTCGTATAGAGTGAAACCCAAATAGAAGAAGAAAAATAAATAGGAATTAGAAAAAATGGTTATTGCAGGGATCATAGAGCGAGTGGAAGAATCATATTGGGTAAGCCCTATGGTGGTGCAAGATAAGAAAACTAAAGGAGAAATAAGGATTTTCATGGATCTACGCAAATTGAATGATGCTTGCATACATGATGTAATGTTCCCACTTTTTGCAGCTAATGGGAATATTACATTTTCTTTTCAGTTTTCTTAACTCATGAATAAAAGTGTAAAGGAGGGACTCTAAAATTCCTAATCAACAAAATAAATCAATGCCCAATGCACACATGGACAAATCTAGGCCATTTCAATAAAATAAACTTAGGTGTGAAAAGGAATGAATAAGGTTGACTAGGTCCACATGACCAAATCACAGTAGTGTCTAGATGCGTTGAACCTCCTTATTGATTAGCGCAGTTTTAGATGGAGACCCTTCATGTGAAAAGGGGTTAACTAATTGGAGGTGGTTTAGGGTTTTCTAAGCCCTAATGTTATAAAATGAAGAGGAAGGCCACAAGGAAAGGAAGTTGAAGATAATTCGATTTTGAGCTTGCTTGAGCAACTCAAACTCTCTTGGTTGTTTAGCTAGAGAGAGAGGAATTTCCTGTTTAGGAATTCCTCCTCCTTCATTGAGGAGCTCTTGAAGGAGTATGTTCTGAAATGCTTCACATCTAGGTTTGAGGCCAAGCTTCCTCCTCCATCACAGCATTATTGCTGTAGCAACATCATTCTGTGTTGTAGGGTGTTGCAGTGAGGGGTTTTCAACACCACTTCCAGATCTAGTTTTGCAGAAAAGGGAGCCTTCCTTTCTCTGGGAGATTAGTGAGGAAGCCTTGAGCTTCATATTCAGATCTTGGCATCAGGCCAAAGGACCTTCCAACATCATCTGCGCATTATACTTCAGAAACTGTGTTATTTTTCTAGTGCATTGTTGCAACAGGATTTTTACCCTAGTTTGGTGCTTATTTCCTTGAGGAAGGGCCATCCCTTCTTCCGGAAAGTTTGTATTGCAGCCATCTTCTATAATTTTGTATATTTCAGCTCATTTATTCAGATTTTTAGTGATTCTGTATTTTTCAGATCCATATTCTGCAGATCTGATACTTGTACTTGTTCTTTCATGAAACCCCCTTGTCGGGTGATCTATTTGATGTATAAAAGGAGCTGAATCTCTATTTTTATTCATTATATATTATAATAAACTTCAGATATTATTTTTTAGGCATATTTTGTCTAATTTCTTCATAAATTACGCTCTGCATGCTTCATCCATTTTCTTCATACTCAAAGTCATGGGAAATCAGCATTTTTAAGCATATCCGGGGATGGAGGAACTATTTAACATATATATAATTCTTTTTTTAAGCTGAAATTCGTAGCATAGGTCCCTCATGACCTGATATAAAATAAACTCCCAGAATGTCCCTTAATTTTACGCATATTTCTGAATACACCTATTTTAGGGTCGAAATCACTACTTTTCCTCACCTTTTGGATCCTAAATTCAGATCTAAGTTGCTTCTGTACTTGAAATCAGTTGCTGAGTGTCTATCAGCACATTTTATGCATTTATATCTCTCTTCACTTTCAGTAGAGAGTTTTACTTTGCTGCAACCCTCATTGGGCAATTTCTTGAAGATAACTAGGTGTGGGAGATTTGTTTAACCCACCTAGTCTTATTTGTTTCAACTCAAATATTGGATATATTTTGTATATTGTCTGATATAAATTATACAAAAGTTATTTTCCTGTTATAAATCATATTTTTCTGAAAATGCATTTTTAAGTGCATGATTCATGAGTTGTTCCTAAATAGGAATATTACATTGATATCAAAGCATGATCTCTGGCACAGCCTGTGAGATCAATATATCAGAGAAGTAAAGAGGAGAAATAGATATTAGAATGATGGAGAGGATGAGATTACTCTCATCAGTATTCAGATCTAAGAAGGGCCACTCCAAAGAGGTAAATCAGGAGAGAGAAAGAAGATGCACCAAGAATCCTAGAGGGTTTCGAGAAGAAGCAAGTTGCAATAAGAGATGCATGAAGATTCAAGAATAATAAGGAAGCCCCAGCACTTCCTATCAGAAAATTAGAATACCAGAGAGTCCTAGATATCCTCATAGATCCATTATGCCCACTTTCTTTGAAGAAGGTGAGAGGTATAGCAACAAAGAAGAGAGATGCAAAGGAACTCCTAAAGGGTTTCAAGATTAAGAGGAAGAACTATACACTTATTGTCATCACAAAGCAGGGAGAATGACTGAAGAAGAGATCTCATTGCTTCTTTTTCAAACATTAAGGGGTATTGAAGAAGATCTCAAAGAGTTTGAGGAGAAGAGGAAAAAGATGAGCCACGAAGAGACATCTCCCAAGGAAACAAAGGAGAATGTCAATCTTGTCACTTAGGGCAAGAGATATCCATTTTCATCATTTTCTACTAAGGTGTTTACATCTAGAGAAGAGGCACTTACATCTTTGCAAGGTAGTCTTGAGCTCTTAACATATGGAGTCCCATGCATGAATTAGGAGATGCATGAGGAAGAGAAGGAAGATACCAGCGCTAGTATGCTTGAAGAAAGGAGACCATCATTATTTCCAGTAGTTGGAAGCATCATTGATCCAGGTGGAGGAACTCTTGTGTTCTGTCAAGAGGTTCCCACATATCAGTTGATCCAATGTATGCATGAAATTTCAGCACATATTCTTTCAATATTAATACATAGCCAAGGATTAAATCAAAATGATGATTTGAAGCAAAGACATGTCACAGTGCAGAGGACCCTTGATCTAATCAAGGATGAGACTAGAAGCTATCCTTATGCATCATTGTTGAGCTACATTCAATCTCTTGGGTAGAGGTGTAGGGTCTCAAGAAAGGGGATTAGTACTATCCTATGTTCAATGGCTGATTGTGAGATCAGTAATGAAACTTTCTTTGAGACAGTACATGCATCACTTTGCAGATCTACAACGCTGTCACTTAGAGACTGTGACAAAGAGGCTTCAAATCTCTTGGAGCATTCTAAAGGTAGCTTCAACCTTGAAGCAGTGGAGAATAAGAAGATGAAGAGTAGACATCTTGAGATGAGAAGCATTTTCTCCCCTCTAGATGACACTCTCTCAATGAGCATGCTACAGCTCAAAGAGAGACTTCTACTTACTGCAGATTTAAAGCCTCACTGGTTTTGGAAGGCCATATATGGAAGAAAGGTCTCACTAAGAGATCTCAACAAAGATGCATTTCAATATTTCATGAGATGCAAGGTTCTTCATTGGTTCAAACAAGATGGTATTCTATAAAGGGAGGATGCCATGATTATGCAGCACATCACTCATCTTCCATATTGGAGTGAGTGGATGAGGATGATGAGCAAGAGATCACATGATCACTTGTAGACATATATGGGCCAGCAAGCTTGGTTATGCTGGTTGCCGTTGGGAGACTCTTATCACTCCCCAAAGGCACCTATTTTTCTGATCTATGCCTTGAAGAATGGTCATGAAATGAATAAGGAGGCAGGGCAATGCTGGTTGCTTTGGGGTAAGCATGATCACTACCCAAAGATTCTTGTTTTCTCATCTCATGCTTTATGCATCATTAATAGAATATATGAAAAGGAAGCATGATTGATGTGGTTTTTAAAAGGAGAGTTTGGACATCACATGTTAAATCTCATGTCCATGTATTCACCCATGTTTGAAATATGTCTCATTTATCCACATGTATTTCTGTTGGAGACATGTTTCATGCATGAACTTTGGCTTGGGAGGAGGAATGACTCCCACATGATGTGGTATGAGGGAGCTTACTTGTACTATGTTGATGAGACATTTCACATGTCCATCATTGTGTTATTGCTCCATGCTACAAAAGTCCTTGTTGCTATGGCTGCTCTTGGGTGAGTATGGTTACTCCCCAATAGCTCATCATTTTCTAAATCATGCCTTGGATTTTAATGATATGTTGTAGCAAGAGAGGGCATGTATAATTTTGTTTCACTTGAGAGAGTATGGCCACCACATGACACCTCCTATGTCTATGTGTTTTGCATTGTATAAAATTTGGCATATTGATCTTATGATGTGCATTGATGATAATACTTTGTATTCGGCTGATGTGACATATCATATGTCCATTAGTATGGTTTGGTTTCATGGTGCACATGAGGAGGAAAGAAGGCAGCAAGACATCTTGTTGCTTTGGTTTCTTTTATATGAGTATGGTGGCCACCCCATAACTCATAATTTTCTGATTCACGCCCTATGTATTAAAGATAAATTACAGCAAGGGAGGGCATGTACATCATCTTTTGAAAAGATTGGCTTGCCCATCTTACATGGAGGAGATGGATAATGGCAGCAAAGGGCCTTGCTCCAGTGGTTATTATTAGGGGAATATGGTTTGACATCTTTGTCCACCCATGTTGCTCCTTCACTTCTTCTTTTTCATAATGCTGGAATGATGAATTTTGGATCCAACAAGGCCAACGGGACTAAGAATGAAAGCATAACAATGCTTAATCAAGTTCATAAAACATGGATGGAGGAATGTTCTTGCATGATGAAGATTTTCCTTTATGGAAGGAGCTACTTTATTTTATGTCTCTCATGTGTTTATAATGGTGTTGGACATCATGTAATTTTCATTTTGTACTTCATGATAAGAAGAGGACATCTAGCCTTACAGTTGGAAGTCATCTCATGCATTTGTGGAAGACAAATTTGGGACCAAACATACATAACCTATTGCAGAAAATAGAGGAAGCCTTCCTTATGTGGATGAAATTGGGAGGGGAATAGATGATTTGCATCTACAATAAGAGTTGCTTGAGGGCAAGCAACATTTTGCCAGGGGAGACTGTAATGTTCCCACATTTTGCAGCTAATGGGAATATTACATTTTCTTTTCAGTTTGCTTAACTCATGAATAAAAATGTAAAGGAGGGACTCTAAAACTCCTAATCAGCAAAATAAATCAATGCCCAATGTGAACATGGAAAAATCTGGGCCATTTCAATAAAATACACTTAGGTGTGAAAAGGAATGAAGAAGGTTGACTAGGTCAACAAGACCAAATCACAGCAGTGTCTAGATGCATTGAACCTCTTTATTGATCAACGCAGTTTTAGATGGAGACCCTTCATGTGAAAATGGGCTAACTCATTGGAGGTGGTTTAGGGTTTTGTAATCCCTAATGTTATAAAATGAATAGGAAGGCCACAAGGAAAGGAAGTTGAAGATAATTCGATTTTGAGCTTGCTTGAGCAACTCAAACTCTCTTGGCTGTTTAGCTAGAGAGAGAGGAATTTCTTGTTTAGGAATTCCTCCTCCTTAATTGAGGAGCTCTTGAAGGAGTATGTTCTGAAATTCCTCACATCTAGGCTTGAGGCCAAGCTTCCTCCTCCATCACAGCATTATTGCTGCAGCAACATAATTCAGTGTTGCAGGGTGTTGCAGTGAGGGGTTTTCAACACCACTTCCAGATCTATTTTTGCAGAAAAGGGAGCCTTCATTTATCTGGGATATTAGTGAGGAAGCCTTGAGCTTCATATTCAGATATTGGCATTAGGACAAAGGACCTCCCAACATCATCTGTGTAGTATACTTCAGAAACTGCATCATTTTTCCAGTGCATTGCTGCAGCAGGGTTTCTACCCTAGTTTGGTGCTTATTTCCTTGAGGAAGGGCCATCCCTTATTCCGGAAAGTTTGTATTGCAGAACTCTTATGTAATTTTGTATATTTCAGATCATTTATTCAGAGTTTCAGTGATTCTGCATTTTTCATATCCATATTCTGCAGATCTGATACTTGTACTTGTTCTTTCATAAAATCCCCTTGCCGGGTGATCTATTTGATGTATAAAAGGAGCCAAATCTCTATTTTTCTTAATTCTCTATTACAATAAACTTTAGATATGATTTTTCAGACATATTTTGTCTAATGTACTCAAAGTCATGGGAAATCAGCATTTTTAAGTATATCAGGGGATGAAGAAATTTTTTAACATAGCTAGAATGCTTTGTTTGAGCTGAAATTCGGAGCATAGGTCCCTCATGACCTAATCTAAAATAACCTCCCAGAATTTCCCTTAATTTTACGCATATTTCTTAATACACCTATTTTAGGGTTGAAATCACTACTTTTACTCACCTTTTGGATCCTAAATTCAGATCTAAGTTGCTGTTGTACTTTAAGTTAGTTTCTGAGTGTCTATCAGCACATTTTATGCATTGATAGCTCTTTTCACTTTCAGTAGATATTTTTACTTTGTTGCAGCCCTCATTGGGCAATTTCTTGAAGATAACTAGGCATGGGAGATCTGTTTAACCCACCTAGTCTTATTTGTTTCAGCTCAAATATTGGATATAGTTTGTATATTACACATGACCCATTCCCAACTCCATTTTCTAATGAGATCCTGGATAATATAGGAGGACATGAAGCCTACTAATTCAAGGATGGTTTCTCAAGATACCACTAGATCATAAATGCACTGGAATATAGAAGCAAGACAACCTTTGAGACAGAATGGGGATTCTTTGAGTATACAATCATGTCATTCGTTCTGAAGAATGCTCCAGCTATATTCTGGCGTGTGGTAGTAGTTGTGTTCAAAGAATACATCCATAATTTCTTAGAAGTATACTTTGATGACTGGATTGTCTTTGGATTATTGAATAAGCATGTGTCAAGTATGCGCCTGATGTTAGATACTTGCCAGAAATATTAGATCTCACTCAATTTGAAAAAGTGTATATTTTGTGTCCCATTCAGGATCTTGCTTGGTCATATTGCTTGTCAGCAAGTATTTACGGTGGATCTAGCAAATATCATTGTTATTGTTAACCTGGAAGTTCCTGCAAATGTGAAATAGTTGTGCTCAATTTTGGGGAAAATAGGGTATTATAGAAATTTAATTCAAGGCTACGCATTGATCACTACGCCCATGGATAATTTTTGAAGAAGGATGCCTCATTTTGTTGGGACGAAGAATGTTAGAAGAGTTTTTAATTACTTAAGGAGAAGATGGGCACTGCGCCCATATTGCTCTTTCTAGGCTAGATGAAAGAATTCCATGTACATGTCAATGCCTCCTGCATCATGGTAGGAGTTGTCTTAGCGGAGCAAGGAGCTGGGGAGTTTGACCACCCTATTGCATTTGCAAGTAGGAAATGATCAAGAACAGAGCGTAATTACTCGAACACGAAGAGGGAAGGATTGGCTATGATCTATGCGCTAGAAAAGTTCTTCTGCTATCTCTTGGGAGCCAACTTTAAGATATTTACTAACCACTCTTCTCTGAGGTACTTGGTCAACAAGCCTATGATGGGCGGGAAGATCAACAGATGGCTACTGCTATTTTAGGAGTATGACTTTGAAGTAATTGTGAAACTGTTGGGCCAAAACATTTGTCGCACATTGAAAGTGGAGAAGTGCCAACTAGCATGGAAGAAGAATTACCAGGTTCGCAGATATTTTCCATCAAAGTAGTCGATGATAATTTTTCAAATATTATTCATTTCTGGACCACTGGAAGTGCACCCATGGAATATACACCGCAACAGAAGAAAGAGTTGGTCATGTGCACAGTTGAATTTAATTTGATTGCAGGTCAACTGAACAAAATGGGTGTAGATGAAATCCTAAGAAGGTATGTGTTAAAATTCGGGAGATGGGATATATTAGCTAAGGCTCATAGATGGGTTTTAGGAGGTCATTATGCAGTGAAAGAAAATCTACAGAATCATTTTCGAGCTGGTCTATGGTGGCCCACTGTGCATAGTGACGCACATGCATATTGTCACACTTGTGCTGTATGCCAAAGGATGGGGAAACCATCGCACATAGATGATATGTCATTGCACCCATAAATGGCATTGCAAGATTTTGACAAATGGGCCATTGCTTTTGTCAGACCTATCGACCCTCCATGAAAGAAGGCAGGTGTGCACTACATAATCACTACGACAGATTATGTGACCAGATGGGTTGAGGCTAAACATGTGAAGGATTGTAATAGAGACACATTCACGCACTTCATTTTTGAAAAAATCTTGACTTAGTTTGGGTGCCCTAAAATTTTGATGAGTGATCAGGGTACACACTTTGTCAATTAAAATATTCAAGATATGACAAATGAATTCCAGATTCATCATCAAAAGAGTACTCTGTATCACCCATAGGCGAATGGTGCAGTAGAGGATTTTAATAAGATATTGGAAAATGAACTCACTAAGATCTGCAATGCTAATTGAAATGATTGGGATGTGCACATACCTATTGTTCTTTGGGCATATAGAACACGTGCAATAAATTGACAGGAAAGACATCGTTCAGAATGGTGTATAGGCAGGAAGTTGTTGTGTCAATGGAGTATATTTTCCCAAGTTTGCGCATTGCAGTGTTCACTAATATGGCAAAGCGATTGTCACATTTGGTTGCATTGGAGGAAGATCAGTTCATTGCAGGTTTTCATCAGCATGTGCAAAAGGCACGCAAAAAGGCTTTGCATGGCATGCACATTCGACATAAGTTCTTTAAGGAAGACGATTTAGTTTTTTTGTATGATAGCAAGTTTGTGATCCACCCAGGGAAGTTCAAAATGAAATCGCTCAGACCGTATATTGTTAAGGAAATTACAAAGGGAGGTGCGGTACTTCTGGCAACATTAAGCGGATAAGACCTTCTTGGGTATATCAATGGAAGTCGATTGAAACCATACAGGGATAATCCTCTCCTTGCACACACCAAATGACTATATGGCTGGAAGTATGGGTGTCCGCAACAAGGATGGGTGATGCGTAGAGTGGTGCGATGCGTGTGCAGTCTCTACATGAAAATGTTGACGAGGTCGCAGAGGTGTCAGAATATAGCCATTGGAATAGTAATTCTAGACAAGACAATGTTATTACCATTTGGAGGAGTGGATAAATTGCATTTAATGAGAATATTATGCCATATTTGGAGCCGTTTTAGCATTTATGGGGATACATTAATGATAAGAAGATTGTTTAAGATGCGCCTACGCTATAAATATGAGCAGAAGGGTCGCATTAGTTCCATTTTATTTCTATGCTATCTATGTGATTTTTTCTCCCTACTCTCTTAATATTGTCTGAAGCTTATTCTAGCCTTGATCCGATATTTGAGGAGGAGTTGCGTCACAAAGGTTTGGGTCATCTTATTCTGCCCAACATGACTGCCACAAAGCCCACCCCTTCTGCGATGTCAGTTGAAGAAACCCTTGTGTAGGCTACAAAGACCCCTGTGCTAATCCAATCAAAGAAGGTACAGTCCTCGAGGTCCCAAAATTCACCCTGCTAGAAGACCCTAAAGTCGCGCTCAACTGCTGTAGAGCACTAGAAGAAACCTATGGCAGAGTTTCCCAAAAACATTATGGAGAGGATGTCGTGGAGGTAGTTGACCCCATCTCCTGCATGTCTATGTATTTCACGCTGCGTAAAGCCTCAGTAAAGGTCCCAAAGGATTTAGATAATATGTAGTCATATTTCAATATGTCGATGCTCCCAGAAAACGTGCCTGTTGAAGGCGATATGTTTACCAAAATCCCGCTACTAAATATGGAGGATTGGGACCTGGCATACCAAGAGAAAATTCTAGAGCTTGCATCCACCATGTACCTAGAGAAGATCTCCTATGATGGTTGGGTAGTAAGAGTTCGGTGTTGGGCCTGTAAAAATTAGGTTTTCTCGACCTCCTGCACATTCCACACTTCAAGAACAACCAAACCAATGATATATGTGTGCGCCAGCTGCTCACCCTCATCCATGATGATTTCCTATGGATAGGAGGGTCGATTCTGATCGATGTTGCGCTAATCCATCGGATCACGAACTTGCCTGACCAAGGGGAGGATCCTGTGATGACTTTTAGAGGGAAAATGCAAGAGCGCAAAGTGGTTGAGGATGTCAATGAAAAGTATAAGGTCTCGCGCAATACCCACCATTTATTGGTGCATGAAATCAATGAACCTGCAGTATAGATGGGCACATTGATCCTCACGTGCAAGGTGATGCAAAAGTTTTAGCCGAAGCAAGTTCTGACCCATGTCAATGCACTAGAAGGGCTATGTGAGAAGGGCATGCAGTTTGATTGGTCTCTCTACCTATGTTTCAAATTTTTGGCCAACGTGCATGAAGTCCAGGAAGAATGAAAACACTTCTACTATGCTTGGTTTTTGCTCCTTATTGTGCTCATCAAATGGAATACACCACAGGATACACTGTTCCACGATATTGAGCCAGAAATGTGCAAAGCCGTGCACTACCCAACCTTATGAAACTCAAAGATCCCTACCAAAGTCACAGAGAACAATATTTTTTGGGTGTTGTTTGACTTTGTACTCTTCTAGGCCATTCAGTCAAATCCAAGGTTATCGCTGACCCTTTACGAGCAATATAAAATTATTGAAAACTTCAAAGCCACATTTCACAACATGCATATCTGCATGAAGGGTGCTATGGAAGGCGTTTGGTATGAACTACCATATCTGGTAACGAAGGATGAACTGGTACGCATCACAGAAGAATGGTCATCTGTCTGGTTAGAGTCACACCATTGAGGGTGCCTCGTCATCGGTGCTGAATATTTCGACCAAGCCACGAACCACCAAGGATACACAACAAAAAGGCAAGGACATAAAGGCAGAACCTAAGCCTACTACAACGGGAGAAACGATGGATTTAGAGAAGGATGCAAAAGATAAAGATGGTGATGCAGTCGAGGCAACTACAACACCGATAGTTAAAGGCATTAAGGGAGGTTCTCAGGCCACTGTGGGTCCACGCAAGAAGAGGAAGGGTTCCAAGTTGGCAGAAACAAAGAACCTCACCCTCACCAAGGATGACTTCACAGAAATTGAAAACATGGTAAAGCCGGCCATAGAGGATATCTGTAACGACATGGAAGCACAATACAAGTTTTTTCTCGAGGGAGTACAATCAGGCATCTAGGAGCTAAAAATTCAAGAGAGCATGAAGCAAGGGAACCTATAACAAGTGAGCGTGCCAACGTACAACCTCAAACAGACAAGTGCGCAAACCATCAGAATGGTGTTTCCAACCCCCTTAGACAACCAAATGATTCAGGTTCTAGGACTTGCCATTACAGTCAAGCCACTAATGTGCATGCCTATGGAGAGATTAGTATCGATCTGGAGATGCTACCTGGAGGGAAGCTCCACAAAATCCACACCATGATCATGGATGAGTTGTAGTACTATGAGGCCCATGCCTTCCAAGCCACCACCTAGTTTCAACAACAAGAAACAATGTTGCAGAAGAAGCAGTATGATGCAGAGGAGGCGCGACGTGCATTTGAGGATCAATGTGCCACATTAGAAGCCATGATTGATCGATTGTGCGGTGACCTACTAGAGGCCTATATCCCTACCTAATTCATGCCAACAAAAAATCTTGAAAGCTTATTCCCTGTACTCAAAGCATCATGCACAAAGATCGAGACCATCCGGGTAAAGTTTGAGTAGCAGATATTTGAGTTGCGAATGAAGCTCCAACCAAAGACACCATTGAAGGTCTAAGCAGCCACCAATAGTATAGCAACAACAGTGGTATACTGTGGAATGCTTTGGATGAGGACATGGGTGTTTGAACATCTATTCAGAATGACCCGATGGTCTAGCATCTAAGAAATGAGCTTCGCATCAAAGAGCAACAATTTATCGAAATCAAAATTGTGGCGCCAACCTTGGTTATAACGTAGAGGCTCGCCAGAATTCATGAAGGTAGATCCATTCAAACATAGATTGAAGATCTACATCGCCAATATTAGTTACTGGAAACACTGATGTAGCCTTGGGCTGAGAAAGCCTTGCAGCTATCACAGAACCTTGACAACGCCCTCAAAATCCTGCAGCAAACACAACATAGCATCAATTTGGCAGCTGATGGGCCAAAAAAACAAAATTCGTAGTTGAAGCTGAGATTTTTGCCGCGGAGAGAATTGAAGTTTTCATGCCACTCTAGAGCTCTATCAAAGAATTTAAGACAAAGATGAAGGAAACCACCCTGCAATGACGTGGGATGAGTCACGAGATTGTGTTGGGGGCCTATTTGTGCGGGGCCCCTTGGGGTGTACCTTTTTTGGGGTTAATTTTGTATAAGTATTGTTATACGTTTTGCATGAAAATGGTAAAAGGGGATTTGGGGCGGGTCAAAGTCCCTTAATTATTGTAATGGGTTAAAGGGAAAAACCTTGAGTCTCAAACCATGGTATGTGCGCATATATGATAGTATAAATATGTAAGGGTTGAGTTGAGTAATGACATGATGATGATATATTTGATGTTTTTATTAACATTTTTACGTAAGTCTTGGTTAGTCTAGGTATAAAGGCTCCTACTGGTTGTGTGCGTGGAGACCTAAGTCCTTAGCTATGTGTGGACTCTACTACTGTGTGAGTAGAAGATAGATTGTACTGAATTGAAAGATCTCTTAATAAAGAAGGCATTTTTGGCAAACCTAGATTCTTATGTAATTTTTTGTCTTGATTATCTGTTATTTGTTGTTCTTTTATTGTGTATTTACTCTTGTTAATGGTTAATTGGATCTATGAATGAGAACAAGTTTACTTTAGATAAATAGATTTGAATGAAGTATATTGTGTGCAAAATATAGTAAAGTATCATGTGGTAATTTGTGAAAGGGTTAGATCTGTTGACTATGCATGCACAAATTTTTTTATATTATTTGCAGTAAGTATGATTAGATCTACCACATTAAAATCTCCCTCAGGGTGCAGAAACCTAGTTCCATCACCCGCCCCATATTGCTTCGGGTGAGACTTTGGTCTGTGAAAGTGGATCACTGCTGAAAGTTCCAGTAGTTGGAGGGATTTTTTGGTTGCACGATAACTCTGAACCTGGTTCAAGACCCCTCAAGCCAACAACATTAGAAGAAAAGAGGAATAAAAAGTTACAGAGAGCAAAGTGGAGGAAGAGAGAAAATAAGAGCTTGCAGGAAGAAAAACTGAGAGCGTAGAAATCATAACAAGAACTTAGGGAAGAAAGGGAACATAGAAGGAGAGAAAAGGAGGAGGAGAAGAAGTAGAAATAAGAATAAATGAAAGGTGCAATGGTAGAAGAAACAATGCCAGTTCAAATTAAAAGCAATAATAGAACAAACCAGCAATAGAGGGAGAGAGAAAACATATACAGGATCGTGAGCTTGCTCAGTAGATTGAAGAACTGATATAATTTGTAGACATGGAGTTAGAATTGAAACCATAGGATGAAGATATTGGACCAATGACTAGTGCACCGCGGGCCACCCTTCAGTCTCCACCAGCTCCAGCCGTAGAGTTAGCCCCAAGAGATGAAGGGGACATAGTCCCCCTTGATGATGATTCGATAATATATGTGTACAATCAATCATATAATGAAATTTATAATATGATTCCACAAGGGTGGAGAAATAATTTTCCATATGATCATGCATCACCTAAATTCATTAGATAAAGGATGATAGTGGCAGACACTATCAGGAATCCAAATTCCATTGCCGAAGCCAACTTGGCCTTCGCAGGTATGACCAGATTAAACATTCAGTATTTGATGACTGAGAGTAAACAATTGGTACAGAATATACATGTTGGCCAACAAGAGATAAAATATTTGTGCACAATAATGTAGAATGAATCTTTCACATAGGTCTACTTGGAGGAAAGGAGAGCAACGATACTTGGTAAAGTATCAATAATTGGATAGACCATGCGAGACCTCTATGAGGAACTTATGATCATACGTAATACAATACAATTTTTCGCTTGGATGGCTTGCAGTAACAAAGGAAAGAATTTGTCAAGAATATAAAAAATGTGCAAGCTTCCATCGCCA
This sequence comes from Pinus albicaulis, assembly GCA_034641835.2. Lineage (NCBI taxonomy): Eukaryota > Viridiplantae > Streptophyta > Pinopsida > Pinales > Pinaceae > Pinus > Pinus albicaulis. Next base: position 94,464 of record JAXQQM020074292.1, on the reverse strand, counting down.
TCATGAAAGAGTGGAAAATGTGATACAAGGAGGCACCGCTCAGTTTGGTAAAGAAAATGAAGTCACACACAGAGTTGGGGAAAGCGATAGTTTGGCTATTGATCTAAAAAAACAAGCAACTCACCTCTTTCATTGTAATATTCATGCCTCATATGTATGGTTTTATAACAATTTGGATCCCATGGTGAGAACACACAAGATCCCATTATTCGTCTCACTTACCGAAGCTAAGCACAAGCATCATGTTAAGAAGGAGATTTATGAGTACTTGGAGTAGCTGAGATAGATTTCCACCAAGGAGGATTTGGAGCTAAACAAACAAAACATGCATAAATACATCGGTGGTACTGTCTAAATCAGAACCATGTTTCTCCTACTTGAGAAAGAGCTTAATACTTCCTCCAAATTATTGTACCAGGATACTATGGAGGCTAGAGACCTATTCCAACCCGAAAGCATCACATAGTTGAGGGATGTCATCGCATAGTATCGATATTGGCATCAATATGTCACCAAAAAGCATCAAGTATAAGTTTTTGAGCTTGAGTTCACCCAAACTCCAACATCATAGTTGTTTGTCTTGTTAGGTTTTCAAGTTTTCTCTACCCTATTTTGTCTCATATGGGTATGAGTGGAAAATGTAACATTATTTGTAATTCTTTGTACAATTGAAATTCCAAGTGTCCATATTGGAATGTGAAGAGTCATATTGTAATGTAATGATTCATTTTGTAAAGAAGTTGAAGAGTCATGAGGGGAGTCCAAGAGTCATAAAGGGGCAGGTGAAGAGTCACCCCATTTTGTTATAAATTTATCCTCATAACTCATGTAAGGGCTTTTGGGAGCCAAGATTTTGGCTAGGCTTAGGCTTAGGAAGAGATTGCGAGTTTTGTGAGAGCCTTGGCTACTTTGTAGTGTAGAGGGAGCATGCTTGTTTGGAGGGGCAGGTGTTGTAGACTTCACGTTCCACTATTTCGACAAGTGGTTTTTCAATGGTGTATGTATGATTGGAACTATCACTTTTAATAAAACTTAGATCTAACATGATTTCATGCATATGTTGTGGATATAGTAGGACTATTCTTGTTTTATTTTCAATATATTTTGTTTAACTTATGCATATTATTATGAACTATTTCATTTCCATTTTTATGAATCTTGTTCGATGTGTGTTGATTTATTAATTTGTCACCCTAGCTTGTGGACTATTCCACATGTTAGTTTGTGTGATGTCATTTTTCTCATGTGTTCCTTCCAAGATGCATAATATTATAGGCTTCCAAGGGGCACACTTCCTTTTCCCTTTGTGTGTTGGAGCCGTCATGCATCACACTTGACTCTCCGTAGGGTCACACACTTGTTCTCATTAAAGACACCGTGAATCACTCTGTGTTTTTCAAAAAAAGGTTGACCATTAACACCCCATTGTTGGGACTCATACTCCAAATGATGTGAGGTATATTTGGGAATTCATATAAGGGATATTCCATGAATGTTGGAAGTTCCAACACCATCAATAGGGTGTTATGTGAAATTTGTGATTGCATACAAAGGTGAATTGCCTAGACCCAGTGGCCTAGTCTAAAACAATAGAAAACAAAGAACATAATTTTTTCCTTAGAAAAATTAGAGTATAGGAATGATTCCTATCTCAAATATGTAGCAATTTTCCCTTTCCTCCTCGCTTGTAAGCTCCAATAGTAGCTCCAAGTGTTATAATTAGAACTTTCATTCATGACTAAAACAAGCAAAGGATCGCCAAAATCCACGTAGCATAATCCAATTACACTATTCAATGAATCAACAAGGCATTGAAATTCATGAGTGTAAACATAACACAACACATATAGGAAAACAAGATACTCTTTGTATTAATAGAAATTGGGGAGATTTTATAACCATAAATAACAATTGATATTGTATATGACTCCCCAAGTTGAATTGTCTTTCCTTGTCACAAAGAAAAACTCAACACCAACCCTAATGCATGAATAGTATAACTTCTCTATGTTTAAAGAAACAACATGAGGTAATTATGAGTCTCCAAAAGCCAACCCCGATGCTATGGATGGAAGTAAATTTATAGGATAAGGATGGTAGTTTAGGATTTACCATTATGGACTTGAGATCCACATATTATGGGAGGATGATCTCAAGGGATAAGAAGTGAAGTATCCAAGGTAGGATCACATAGGATTCAAGTTCTTATGCATGGTAAATAGTTAAAACAACGTTTGGAAGCTTCTGGAAGAGAAAGCCTCATTTTTTTTTCCTGAATCTTTGGAATCAATGCACCAGTAGAAGGGAGCAACTAGTGCTAGATAGGATTGGTTCCTAAGAGAGAAAAATTTACTGAACGCAAGTTACCAAGAGGGAAGGGAGCGATAGGGCTTACAAAAAATTATTTTGAGTAATTACTTCTAGAAACCTAGACTTTTTTGAGTATTCATGCTTAGGTATTTGTGAAGGGATGATGAAAACATGTTCACAAATATTGATTGGTCTAGTTTGTAGGATTATTAACCAAATGCGGAAAAATTACCTATAACATATTTACCCCTAAAGTATAAATTCATAAGCGAGAACTGGTGACTTAAGTGATTTACTTTGTGATAAGTTCGAATCAAGAAAAACTGGTCGAGATCATCATCCATTACAATAAATTTTAATCATGATACATTTGCTGAGGGAGGCATACCCATGCTCATCACATAAGATAACATTACATGTACAATGATCAAGCAGTCTCATCCACTGATGGAAAAGAGTGGACCCATGATTGGATGAATATTTGTAGACCTAGTGGTCTAGTCTAGAACAACATAAAACAAAGAACATAAATTTTTCCTTAGAGAAATTAGAGTATGGGAATGAATCCCACCTCAAATATGTAGCAAGCTTCCCCTTTCCTCCACGCTTGTAAACTCCAATAGTAGCTCCAAGTGCTATAATTAGAACCTACATACATGACTAAAACAAGAAAAGGATCCAAAACATCTATGTAGCATAATCGAATTACTCTATTCAATGAATCAACAAGGCATTGAAATACATTAGTATAAACATAACACAACACATACAGGAAAACAAGATACTCTTTATATTAATAGAAATAGGAGAGAGTTTACAACCATAAATAACAACTGATTTTGTAGATGAATTCCCAAGTTGGTTTGTCCTTCCTTGTCACAAATAACACCTCAATGCCAACCCTAATGCATGAATATGGTGACTTCTCTATGTTTAAAGTAGCAACATGAGGGCATTATCAGTGTCCAAATGACAACCCTGATGCTATGGATGGTAGTAAATTTATAGGAGAAGGATGGTAGTTTAGGATTTACCATTATGGGCTTGAGATCCACATATGATGTGAGGATGAGCTCAAGGGATAAGAGGTGAAGTCTCCAAGGTAGGACCACATAGGATTCAATTTCTTATACCTGATAAGTAGCTAAAACAACCTTTGGAAGCTTCTATAAGAGGAAGCTTCATAATATTTTTTAATTTTCCTGAATTTCTAGAATCAACGCTCCTAGAGAAGTGAGAAACTAGTGATGGCCAACGTTGGTGCATAAGGGAGTAACATGCGTTTAACGCAGGTGACCAAGAGGGCATGGAGAATTGGGGCTAAAAAAAATTATTTTGAGCAATTGCTTTTAGACACTTAGACTTTTTGGAGGATTCATGCTTAGGGATTTGTGAAGGGATGATGACAACATGCTCACAGATATTGATTGGTACAGTTTGCAAGCTTATTGACCAAATGCAACAAAATTTCCTATAAAAAGGGGGTTGGTGCTAATTAAAAATCTTAAGGAGCTGGTGCCTCATTCTTGTTAGTACCAGTAAAACATTTTATGGGGTTGGTGCCTCCTCCTGGTTGGTGCCAGAAAATCAATGTAATAGTAGGTTAGTGCCTACAACATCATTCATTAGTAAAGTAATTTTATTACATATATCTAGTATATATATATTTTTATTTATCTGAATTATTTTATATGCTTATTAAAAGTTTTTTCATTGGTTAAGATTGGCCATTATATTAAACCACACACCCTCTTAGTATAAATGTATTTCCAACAATTGGTATCGGAGTATTTTCCTTTAGGAATAATTAATCACTAGAAGGTAGATCACAAAGGAACATGGCTAATCACAGGGGATCCTCTTCAAGAAAATATCCACTATTTGATGGATCAAATTATGCATTTTGGAAAAAAAGAATGATTACCTACATTATGTAGTTAGGTACTAACATTTGGATGGCCATTGAAAATGTTTATCAAGTACCTGCAACTCCTCCAACTGATGCAAATGGTAAATTAATCCACACAAATAATGTTATATAAAAAAATTCCATATTGAGTGGTCTATCAGACACATATATTTTAAAATTAATGAATTACAAGTCAGCCAAATAACTTTTGGAAAAGCTTCAAAGTTTTTATGAATGAGATTAAAAAGTAAATAAGGTAAGCTACAAAATTATAGAAATTAGTTCGAAATTTTTAAAATGGATGCAGATGAAAGTGTTGCATGATTATTTATTTATATAGATGGGATAGTCAACACTATTAGAGTTCTTGATGAGACATTTTGGATTGAGGGGTCCTGACCTAGGTTTAAAGTAATCACAAAACCAACAAAAACCTCCAACTATTGGCCCTTTCGGTAGTGATCTTCTTGCGCAGACCAAACTTGTCTCACCTGAATTAGTATGGGGGGTGCTTGAACTAGGTTTCTGCACCCTGAGGGAGCTTTTGATGTGGATCCAATAGATCTAGTACCTACTTCCTTATGAGTAAATTCACAAAACCATATCTAATTGTAGACAAATAGTAAATCAGTTGCACACACCTGGATAGTGATAAACAGACTTATCCCTTGCACATTCACAAATTGTTATAGAATAAACCCTTACACAGACATATTATTATACTTTAGATCTAACACTTAAGTAGAAAAATAGCCACACATAAATTCAACATACCAAGTTGACCATCACTTATGGAAATACATATGCATTCAATATAACATATTCAGATATATAATAATAATATAATTCACATAGAAAATCTAAGACAATAACTATAATAATCATATAAAGTCTGAGTTCGAAAAAAAAATCTTCTTTATTAAGAGATCTTCGGTCAATACAATATTTCCCTTTTTCTCACACAACAACAGATTCTATGCACACAACTCAGGACTGTAGAAATTATACAAAAATATGTATATCAATGGTCCAATCATGCGATCTACTAAATCAAGATATTGAATCCTTCTACCAATAAATTGTGGAAAATAAACACGATCACCAATCACAACAAGTAAAGAAAGAAACAAATCAAACCGAAACACGGATATTTTCCCGGGGAAAGATTTCTTCTCAAAACCACTCTATCTTCTATTGTATATTCACCAAGGAATCATGAAACAATTAAAATGCACTCTTCTCACAAGAGTCTCATGCATTCTCACAATTGTCTCACATTGACCCAGACAAAATTGACCAACACTTAGCCAATTTCCTGCCTCTAATCAACCTACCTTGCTTGCGCAATTCATGTCGAATGAAATCCATATTCTTTAGGAAATTCAGCCTTCCAAAATTGCGTAATACTCATGGGAAATCCTATGGTTGTCTTACTGCATGCGTGCAACCTACTAATTATACAACTGATAGTTAACATCCCTTTAAACTTTGACTCAAATGGGTCTCCACTGGAACTAACATGCATGAAACTATTAATATTAAATCATTAGTTGCATGTCAGATCACTGCATGTGAATTAAATATGATTTAATTCACTTGATCTCTCACTAGTGCAAGAAACCGTTACAACTAGTTCAACTGACTTTAACTCAGTAAATTGAGTTAATTGATTTCTCATTCATTAAACTAATACACTAACTGAAATTCAAACTCCATAACTAATAGAATCACTCTGCATGCCTCACCAACCACCCTCAACTCGAAATACATGAGCTAAATGAGTTTATCACACTTAGTTAACTATTACAAGTGATTATGAGATAAGATTACATTTTATTGTCCAATTTAATTAAGGGAAAATTGAATTAAACACACATTTCTTGTTGACTTTTCAACACTCCCTCTCAACAAGAAAGGGATTATCAACTACCCCAATCATGCCTCTATGGTATTCGAATTTTCTCTTGGCGAGCGCCTTCATCGGAATATTTGCATATTGATCTTCCATTGGAAGGTCATGAAGTAACATAATGCATCTTTGAACACAATCTCTGGTATAGCGGTACTGCATTTCTATGTCCTTGGACCTATCATGGAATACCAGATTAATCAAGAGTTTAATGCAACTTTGGTTATCACAATGTATCACCGTCGGATCCATTTGAGAACCAAACAAACCAAATAGAATCTTCCTCATCCAGATGGCCTCACATGCAACCTGATTAGCTGTCATGTACTTTTCCTTAGCTAAATTGATTTCCACATATCGTTGCTTCCTACTGTACCAAGAAACTATTATCGATCCTATGTTGAATATACCTCCTGATGTGTTATTTCTGTCTAATGGACTACCTGCCCAATCTGCATCGGTGAATTCTTGAAGCTTCACTCCCTCTGTCTGTTTGTACCATAATCCATACTCTATAGTGCCCCTAAGATATCTCAAGAAATGCTTCCCCGCCTTCCAAAAGATCTTGGTCGGATTAACTATAGCTTGACTCAGTTGGTTAACTACGTAGTAAATGTTTGTTCTGGTGTTCACTGAGTACATCAGTGAACTCACTAGCTTCCTGTAAACAATAGCATCTACTACCTCACCTGAAGTAGCATCCTCCTTCCTTCAATTTCCTCGAAGAGGAGTCTCCATGGGTTTACAGCTCTCCAGGTGAAACTTACTCAGAATCTCTTTGGCATACTTACCTTGAGAAACAAATAGCTCACCATCCCACTGCCATACTTCCAAACCAATAAAATATTAAAGGAGTCCCATGTCCTTCATTTCGAGCTCTATTGCAAGATCCTCTTTGCAAGAAGTTATCAGTTTTTGATCACCTGTCAAAATTATATCATTAACATAAACTACGATAATGAGGACCTTACCATCAACCACAATCTGGTATAGGTTCGCATCCACTTCACTTTTGGTGAAGCCCAACTCAGTGAAATAGCTGTCAATTTTAGTGTACCAAGCACGAGGTGCTTGCTTTAGCCCATACAATGCTCTCTTGACTTGGCACACATGTGACTCACTGTCAAAGATCTAAAAACCTTCTGGTTGCTCTAAGTACACATCCTCTTCAATAAATCCAGTGAGAAATGTAGTTTTCACATCCATCTGATGTATCTTCCACCCCATCTGCACTGAGAGTGAAAGGATAGATCTAGTTAATGAGTATGTCGCAACTTGTGTGAAATTATCCTCATATTCAATCCCCTCAACTTGTGAGAATCCCTGGGCTACAAATCTAACCTTTTACTTCTCCACACTCCCATATTCTGCCTTCTTCACCTTATCGATCCATCTAGATCCAACCACTGATTTTCTGACAAGTCTTGGGACAATTTCCCATGCAATTTTCTTGATGAGGGAGTCATACTCCTCAACCATGACATCAACCCAAATTGGTTATTGCATTTCTTACTCAAAGGAGGATGGCTCTGTCACAATAAAATTGCTCATAAGAGCCATGTATCCAGTAATCTTGTCTCGAGTTTTTCTTTGTCTACGCAGTGACGTAGGTTCTCCTACATGTTCTGCCGCATCAAGTCTCAATCTATCAACTTCCGTGGTGCGCCTTCTACCATTTCGGGTGGATGGCTCTACATGAGTGTTTTATGCCACTCCATGATCCTCCACATGTGGTTGATCCAAATCTTGAGGTTCATCCTTTGGAACCAATAGTTCCTCATCTGCATGCAAATCCATCTCCTTCTCAAGGGACAATCGTATGGCTTTCTCCTCATCAAATTTTATATCCCGTCTCACAACAGTCATCCTGCTGTTTGGAAAATACACCCCATAGTTGTGGGGAGTATCATTGTACCCAAAAAATATCCCAGTCTCACATTTTGGTTCAATCTTCTTCCTGGAATATTTGGTCACATGGCAATAGACGGATGAGAAAAAAATTTTAAAATATGAAAGATCAAGGTTCTTACTAGAAAAATCCTCCTCAGGTGTACTCATGCCAAGTATTCAATGAGTACTATGGTTTTGCACAAATACTGATGTGTTGCATGCCTCCGCCAATAAAAGAAATGGTAGGCCCTGATCACGCAACATCACTCTTGCCTCACCCAAAATTGTTCTATTCTTTCTTTTTGTGATCCCATTCTATTTTGGGTTATGGGGCACAATCAACTCTCTCAAAATTCCTCATTTGCAACAAAATTTCTTGAATTCATTTGATATGTACTCACCACCATTTTTCGCTCCTAAGAGCCTTCACATGCTTCCCCGTATCTTTCTCCACGAGTGCTTTGAACTCAAAAATTTTTGAGAACGTCTAATATTTCTTCTACATGAATTAGATCCAACACTTTCTATAAAAATCATCAACAAAGATCACATAATACTTGTGCTTTGTTTTCGAAGCTTTATAGAATGGCCCACACACGTTTGAGTAAAATATCTCAAGGATTTCTGCTGCTCGGTTCTCCTTCTCATGAAAAGTTTCCTTTGCATAATTCCCCATGGTAAATCCCTTGCATGTGTCTACATATGCAAGAGTACCCTTGGGAATTCCTGTAGAAATATACTTCATGACCTTCAAGGCTACATGGTGTAGATGGCCCAATCTCCTGTGCCATAACTCACCCTCATCCCAACTCACCACTTTGTTTGCCTTACCCATCAGTACTACTCAACCATCTACTTCAAATTTGTAGAGATTATTTACATGAATCCCGATATTCTTGGCTTGCCTGTAGCTTTGTGTCGAAGGAACACTTTCCCTTCAATTAAAACCACATCATAGCCTCTATCCTCTAACATTGCAACTAAAATTAAATTATTTTTCAAGCTTGTTACATGCATTACTTTTTTTATTAAGAAGGGCTTACCTAACTGTCTCTAGAAGGTAACTATACCAATCCTGGTAGCACTCTACCTCTCATCATCACCCATTTCTATATACATATGGATGTCCTTATCCTCCAAGCTACTAAAAATTTATTTATCTCCCATCATGTGGAAAGATGCACCACTATCCAAGTATCACACTGATCCCATCGCACTTGACACCATGCATGTGATGAGTGAGAAGTCCAACTGAAATTGCGAGGCCAAAGCCTCACCATCTCCAGATCCTGAAGCCTTCTTGTTCTTCTTATTTTGTGGAGAATTAGTGGCATAATGTCCATGCTCGTGACAATAAAAACACTTCACCCTCGACATGTCACACTTCTTGCCTTCTTTTCTAGAATCAGATTTGGAATAGGATTTCTTTCCTTTCCCCTTCTTCGCCTTACTAGCCAAGGTGCGACTTTCATCATCATCTGTCTTAGATGAAGATCCATCCCTGGTATTCCTCCTGAATTATTCTTGCACCAAATCCGACCAAATTCGTTCCCAATCTAGCAGCTTATCCCTCCCATTGACAAAGTCCCGATAACTATGTCAACTCTTGGGAAGACCTAGAATATCTAGGCTCACCAAGTCATCATCCGTTATAGTAATTACAATGCTCCAAACCTCATCCCGAAATTTGACAAAGTTGTTTAAATATTTTTGAATAGTGTCACCTTTATCCATTTTTATTTTCCTGAGCTTGTCCTTCAATGCCAATTTTCTATGATCACTGCTACTCTGAAACAGATCTATCAAAGCCTTCCACATTGAATATGGAGTCTCTTTGACATGGAAACTTGATTCAATGTGGTATTTTACTCCATCCAGTAAGATCCTCTTCGCCTTTGCAACCTTCTTTTGTCAAGCATCAAGAAGAGCAACATATGCTGCAGCAGGTTTGGGAATGTCATTATCAACGAATTTTTTCAACCCATTGTCCTCCAGAATTGCCTCCATCTTGTCTTTCTACGCAATATAATTGGAACTACCCTCGAGCGCATACTCCAATACCAATCCATTGAAATCCATCTTGATCTGGATCCACCTATCACACCAATAATACTTTTGCAAATTTGAATGATATTCAATCACAAACTCAATTTCTTCTCCACTATAGTGATTTATTGTGCTCTGATACCATGTAGAAATTATAAAAAAATATGTATTCAATGGATTCAATCCGATCATGCAATCTACTAAATAAAGATACTAAATCCTTATTTATTAAGAGATCTTCAGTCAATACAATATTTCCCTTCTGCGCACACTACAGCGAAGTCTATGCACACAACCCAGGATTGTAGAAATTATACAAACAATATGTATATCAATGGTCTGATCATGCGATCTAATAAATAAAGATACTGAATCCTTCTACAAATCAATTGCGGAAAATAAACACGATCGCCAATCACAACAAGTAAAGAATGAAGCAAATCAAACCACAACACAGATATTTTCTTGGGGAAAGCTTTCTGCTCAAAACCCCTCTATATTCTATTGTATATTCACCAAGGAATCATGAAACAATTACAATTTACTTTTATCATAAGAGTCTCTTGCACTCTCAAAATTGTCTCACACTGATCTGAACAAAATCTACCAAAACTTAGCTAATTTCCTGCCTTGCTTGTGAAATTCATGTGGAATGAAATCCCTATTCTTTAGGAAATTCAACCTTCCAAAAATGCACAATGCTCATGGGAAATCCTATGGTTGTCTTACAACATGCCAGAAGTCTACTAATGATATAACTGATAGTTAACATCCCTTTAACCTTTGTCTCAACTGGTTCTCCATTGGAACTGACATGCATACAACTATTAATATTAAATCATCAGTGGCATGGCAGATCAATACATGTGAATTAAATCTGATTTAATTCACTTGATCTCTCACTAGTGCAACAAATAGTGACAACTAGTTCAACTTACTTTAACTAAATAAATTGACTTAACTGATTTATCATGCATTAAACTAATGCAATAACTGCAATTCAAAATCCATAACTAATAGAATCACTCTGCGTACCTCACCAACCACCCTAAAATCGAAATACATGAGCTAACTGAGTTTAACACACTCAGTTAACTATTACAAGTGATTATGAGATAAATTACATTTTATTGTCCAATTTAATTAAGGGAAAATTAATTAGACACACATTTCTTGTTCACTTTTCGACGAGGACTAGGTCTCCATGCACATAATCAGTAGGAGCCTTTGTACCCAGACCAACCCAAATGTTAGATCAAAACATTCATAAGAATAAGAATCTATCGATCTATTCATATATCATTCTTCACTTGAATATTACATATTTATATCTTTTCAAACACGCACATACCATGGTCTCAAACCATGGTTTGAAACTCATGGTTTTCCCTTTTACCCATTACAATAATTAAGGGAATTTGACCCTCCCCAAAGCACCTTGACATCTGCACGCAATTCTTACAAAAAAAAACTTGAGCAAAATTTTTCCAAAATTTCTTTACCCAGGGGAACCTACTCCAACAGGCCCCCAACACAATCTAGTGACTCGTCCTGAGTCACTCTAGTCCGACTGCCTGCATTTTGTCTTTGAGCGCCTGTACCGAACTCTGAAATGGCAGAATGACTTCTGTGCTTTTTGATGCAGCGCTCTACGTTTCTTCGACCAACTTCAGCGTTGTTCGCCCTTCAGTAGCCAGACTGATGCTTCGTTGTGTTTGTTGCAGGTTATTAAGGGCTGCATCAATGGTTTGAGAGTGGTTCATGGCCTCATCCACCCACGGCTTCATTATATCCTCTAATAAATGCTTTCCCCGACACAATGTCTCAATTTATTCTTGGATGACACAAATCTCCTGTAACCAGGGTAGTATTTAGGTAGGCACAATGGTTGGTGCCACGACCTGAATGTCATCAAATTGCTGCTCTTTGGCCCTTAGCTCTGATTTGAGCTTCTGGATGACATGGTCATTTTGGGTGGAATTCCAAAGACCCATGGATTCTTCAAGCAGCTGGCTGCCCACATTCATGGAAGCAGTGATGCTAGCAGTCGATAATTGGACAACTGCAACACTTTGTGTGCGTACTTCTGGGGGCGTTTCTGGCTGTAGCTTCATTTGGAGATCAAAAATATTTTGCTCAAGCTCCACATAGAATTTCATGATCTTTGAGCGTGATTCCTTGAGCACAAATACCAAGATTTCTAGGTTAACTATTGGCGCAATTATGGCAGGTACTATGACCTCTGGCATGTCACGGCAGAGTCGATTGATCATTGATTCTAATGATGCGTGTTGATCTTGAGCCGCTCTACGCGCCTCCTCTACATTTTTTTTTTCTTTCTACATCATCGCCACTTGCTACTAAGACTTTGTAGCCACTTTGGAGGCTTGGACCTCTCAGTATTGCAGCTCATCCATGATCATTGTGTGCATGGTGTGAAGTTTTCCTTTGGGCAGTATTTCCAAGTTGATGTCAACCTCTGTGTAGGCTTTCACATTAGCACACAAGTTGGGATGCTCCCTTGTAACTGTAGGTCTCGACATATAACAGACATGGTTGTCTATAGGTAATGGTCGCACAATGGTGATGGGTTGCGTGCTCATTTTTCCGCTGCTTGTTGGCTACAAGCTCGATTACTTCACTCTCTCTTAAATCGCGCTCACTTGCACCTTCAACTCCTGAAGGCCTAGTTGTACATCTGCGAGAACAGATTTGTAATAATTTTCCACATAATTATAGAGGTCTTGAGTTACATTCTTGATCGTGTTTTCAATCTCATTGAGGTCATCTTCTATCAGGGTTAGGGCCTCTTTCCCTATCTGCTCGAATCCCTTCCTCTTTTTCCGCGGACCCAGGGAGGCGTGAGATCCTCTCTTAGTCCCTGTTGTTGACCCTCTCTGTGTTGCAGGTGCCCCAGCACCATCATTGTATTTATCCTCTGCCTCCTTCTCCAGGTTAATAGTTTCACCCGTCGTGGTTGGCTCTGGCTCTGTCTCTGCATCCTTCTCCTGCGGGTCTTTCTGTGTCTCCTTATCTATGTTCTTTTGTTGATCCTTATCCTTTATCGTTCGTGGATTTTTCGGAGTTTTTACAGGAACCGAAGAGGATGTCCCATGAGTGTGTCATGCTTCTAAACATAAGGTGAGCCAATTCGTTGTCACACATGCAAGATCTTCCTTCATGACCATTTATGGTAGCTTGCACCAAACACCTTCAACCCCCCTTTTGTGTGCATGTGAATATTATGGAAAGTGGATTTAAAATATGGAATGTGTTTGTATTTCTCGTACAATGTTAGCAATAAGCACGGCTTGGACTGCACCACATGAAATACCTCTGATTCAGAAAATACCCAGAAACATTTATTCTTTGTGATTTAGGAAGGAACCTTGGAGTTCCACACAGTTGCATATTGTGAAACTTTGCATAGATCCAACTCGATATCTGGGAATTGGGCCTCAGCTAGCGTATTCCAACCAATGAGTGCAATCAAAAGTAGAAACCAAGCATAGTATAAATGTTTCCCCTCCTCCTGCACCTCACGCACATTCTCCAGGACCTCTCTGCACATGTATTGAGCCAAGTTATCTTGTACTCCCTTCTTGCACAACCCATCTAAATAAATTACGTGGGTTAGGACTTCCTTTGGCCGACACTTCCAAATCATCTTGTAGGCGAGGATTATTGTGCCAAATTGTGCTGCAGGGTCATTGATTTTACTAACAAGGAATACCCGAGTGTTGTGCGAGACCTTATAGTATTTCTTTACTTTGTCTACATCTTTCTTATCTTGGCCTCTTCCTCCAAAGGCCACTATAGGGTCCACCCCTTGACTGGGTAGGTTGGTGATCTGATGTATCATATCGACATCAATTGGAATGCACTCTCCGAGCCACAAGGAGTTGTTGTGCACTAGGGCGAGCAGCCAACACACACAAATATCATTAAATACACTGTGTCAAAAGTGCGAAACGTTCAACAAATTCAATAGCATTTACTTCTGCAGACCCAACACCCAGGGCTTTGGCTCAAACTTGATCACTCCCTCATCATAATGGATTGGCTCCAAGTATATTAAGGGTGTGAGCTCAGGGAACTTCTCCTAGTCGGCCAAGTCCTAGTCTTCCATCTTCAGAAGGGGGACCTTCACAAACATCTCCCTCTCAAATGGCACATCTTCGGGGAGCAGTAGGGAGTTGATGTATGACCAGACCTTGTCCAAGTCCTTCAGGATCTTCAGAAAAGCTTTTCATGGTGCCATATACTTGGGCAATTGCGAGATCATATCTACCTCCAAGACCTCATCTTCCTCCATAATTTTTTCGGGTAGGTCAGCCATAGGCCTCTATTGGCTCTGAGCAGTGGTCGACCAACGTTTCGGGGTCTTCTAGGGGGTGACTTTCGGGACCCCAAAGTCTGTCCCTTCTTATATTTCTATGGTTGGGGTGCAAGCGTAGGGGTTTCAACGACCGACACAGGGGTCTCATTAGCCTCCATAGGTGTCTTAGTGGTCGACGTCGCAAAGGTGGTAGGTTCAGTAGCAGTCATACTTGGGGGAATTAAGTATGCCAACCCTCGGTTGCGCAACTCTTCGTATAACAACGGGTTGATTCCAGACATAAGCTTCAAAAAACTCATAGAGAGAAAGGAGCACAAATAACAAGGAAACCAAAGGGAACTAATGCAACCCTTATTTTTATATTTATAGCGTTGGTGTGGCCGAAACAGTCTGATTTTCATTAATGTAGCCACGTAAATGCTAAAACAGCTCCAAATTTGGTGTAATCACCTCATTAAATGCATTTTAACCGCTCCTCCAAATGGTAATAAAGATGCCTTATCTAGATTTACTATTCCAATGGCTAATTGTTTTCACCTCTACCACTTGGTCACCCTCCTAGCACAGTGTGTGCGTCACTAGCACACCTGTCCATGCATCTGTCGTCCTTGTCATGCAAACTAGCTTCCGCAATGCTTAAGAGACGGTTTTATGGTCCTGCACCCTCTCACAATTGTCTAGGGCGTTAAGACTCTCTTCCGGCCATATATTCATTTGGCACGTGCAGGGATAGGGATATCCCTGTATGGTTTCATTGGACTTCCATTTACATACTCGGGAAGGTTGTCACCTCCTAAAGTGGCCAACCAGACTTCACCTCCCTCTGTGATCTCCTTAACCGCATAAGGTCTGAGCCAATGCATTTTGAACTTCCCTGGGTGGCGTGCAAACTTGCTATCATATAACAAAGCCAAATCATCTTCCTTAAAAATATTCTATGTAATGTGCCTGTCATGCCAAGCCTTTTGTACCTGCTGATGGAAACCTACGATGAATCGGTCTTCTTCCAGTGTGACCAACTGTAAAAATATTTCTTCCATAATATTCTTGTTGACGGGAAAATATGTCCGGCCAACAGTAGGGGATCTCCCCGGTAGAAAGTCCCAATTAGACTTTGAACCGTTTGGAATAGGGATCCCGTCCGGGGTGTGGGTCCGGCTACCGCTTAAATGACTTTCTCTTCGGTCTCGAAGAACCTGATTAAATCTGCAGACATACACTCATTCACATGATACAGAATACATGACTGATGTATCAAGCTGATATATAACACTGTGCGTAGCAAGGTAATGAACAAAATGCATATGCCCAGGAAGTGTCGTTAGCAACACATCTATGGGGTAATGCATGCAAGATAATCTGACCACTAAAGAAACAGTTCTTCGTGGCGAGGATATCCCTTAATTTTCTGAAAGATGCAATGAAATGCTAATAAAATAGTTCATTAACATTCATTATAAGAACAAGCGATAAAATTAAGCATCATCAAGCACAATCACAGATAGCTATGAAGTACGAATGATACTAGTAAGAACAAAGCTTCATTAATCATACGTGTTACAAATGTCATGAAATACCTGAGTTTTGTCAGCCAAATACATCATCCAACAAGGGATTTAACAAGTATCTGCATTTCACATGATGAGTCGAGTATGACCCTTAAATTTAATGCAATATTGCTCTTCGATCCCTAAATGAAAGCCCTGCAGAACATGTGCCGGTATTTATAGATTCAAAACGCGCTTTAGGCTTCAGGCAACCGACTTCCCGACACTGCGGGAACCACTGCCGACCTTGGCCGATTCTTCCTGCGACTTTCGGAAGTAATTAGACACACGCTCATGCCGGTGCGACCTGCGACTCGGGCGTGGGCGAACGTGCGACACAGAGGGGCGGTTGCGACTGCGTGAAAAAGTTTAGTTATGGAGGTTACGCTCGAGGTGGGCGTCAATTTCTTAGCAATCTCGCGAGGCACGTTTAATCATTTGCTATAGGGGATTGACTAGAGGGGTTTCCTCTTTTAATCGGTGTATACATTCCAGGGCACTTGGTATCAGAGTTTCTTTCTTCTGGGAGATCTGAATTGAGAGGGAGGCAAGCTTGGTGTAGATTTGTACTGGAGTGACAAGCAACCGATTTAGGTTCTCTTGTGATGCCTCGAATTCTAGTGCGGCAGCAGTTTGTCTCAAGGGTTGCGGAAAAGACTGAATTTCCTGATCTATTTGCTCCCAGTCTTTAGTTTCGTCCAGTGCCCCCAACGACGGAATGTGATGAAGAGCGTTCATGGAGTCTATACCACTGATCAGGTGATTATATGCAGACACCACTTTGTCCAAATCTTTGGTTAGCTTGTCTTTGGACTGTATCTTCATCTGTATTTGTACTTTGGCGTCTTGTGTGTGACTCCAATCCTTCCTAGACACATTTTCGGGAGCTTGATGGTACTGTGCTGTCCAGTTTATCATTCTGTCCAAAGCTACAGAGGCTTCCTTGAGCTGCTCATGCTTCACTTTGGTTTCCGCTCGTGCCTCTGCCAAAGGGGCCACTGTTTGTTTTAGGGTGAGCATTTCTCTATATACTTGCTGCATGGTCATTTCCAATACATCACATTCTTTCATGACTGCCAGTGGGACTTCATTGACTTGGGAAGGCTTACTTTGGAGCTGTCGCACTTCACTCTCCAGTACTGCTTTCTCCTGTTCCGCTGCTTTTAGCCTGTTTTGTAGGGAAATAATCTCCCTGCTCATTCTAGTGACATTTTCCTCCGTAGCTGCAGCAAAAGCGGTACCTGCTGATGTTATCATTACAGGGTTAGTCCTTGTATCCAGGACTATGTCCTTTTCAGTGGCGATCGTAGGAATGGTGGGATGGATTTGCGCCAAGGATTTTCTTTTCTCTTGCCGTATTTTGAAGGATAATTGGTCAAAGGTCAATCTAGTCAGGTAGAAGACCTCTTCTTCTCGTTCTCCGGGAAAATTGTCACCAGAGAGGATACTTATCGTGCCACTCGGATGGATCTCCAGGGGAGATATGTCGATGTCCTCTATTATTTCATCCTCTTCATCCCGTCTTTGTCCTTTTCCTTCCTTCTGTTGCCGGCGCTCGGCTTCCGCTTTGTCATGTTCCTCCTTTTTCTTGCGTTCTGCCTTTGCCTCTGCTTCTCTTTCAGCTTTTATTTTTCGCTCTGCTGCGGCGGCTTGATCTGCCTTCTTTTGACGTTCAGCTTTGTCGAGTTCTTCCTTAAGTGCTTGTTCTGCCGCCACTTGTGCTTCCTTTTCTTGTCTTTCCTTTTCCTCGGCCCGTTTCCTTTTCCGCTCTGTCTTTGCATCTTTTCTATGTTTCTCTTCTCATCATCTACCGGGCGTTCGACATGCTGATAGCTCCATTTAAAATTGGCCTTCTTACAGTGCTTCGGAACTATCTTGAACGGGTCATATGTTCGGTATTCCAGGCTTCTAAAGTGATAACCTTTTATCTCTTCCCCTTGAGCCCTTACTTCTCTGGAGTCCTTGACTGTATAAGCACCGATGGTGAGAGGCAGAGCGGGCCAAGGTTTCTTCTTTCCTTTGGAAAGGACATTGGAGAAACCTGAGGTCATCTGGAAACATACCTCCTGCATAAGCACCTTATCGGTGATAAACCTAGGCAGAGCATGTGGGGCTTTGAATGTGCCAAATACTCGGATGAATGTATATTCAGCATACGGAAACCAGTGTGCCACCTGACCTAGTGTCTCCATCGCATGCCAAGACATGCAGGGGGTGTCTTGACCAAATAGCTTCCCGTAAAGGGCGGGAATGAATATCTGAGAGATTTGCTCAATATCTGACTTGTACCTGGACTCCCAGAATACCTTGGTCTGCAAATGGACTGCTTGGGTCTATTCGGAGTCGTAGTTATGTGGCCATCCCTCAAAATGCAGCCGAGCACAGACAGCATCTAGTAGATACGAAGCCATATAGAACTCTGACGGCGTTCCTTCATCTGGGGCTAAAGCCGAAGCCAAATTTGTTTGCATTGATCCCATTAACATACCGGCCCAGTTGAAACGAGTACCGTGCACCGTTACATACTCCATTATAGTTGCCCATGCGCCGTTGAAGGTGGTGGCGTCCAGACGTCCATACAACCTGCAAAGCATGGCGGCCACTAATTTGTACACTTTCCTCAGAGCGGCCACCGGGTACTCCTGGTCTTTCCTGACCTTAAATTTGTCTGGCTCTGCCCACCACTTCATGATTGTATCAACCACAGGTACTTCATGGGCAGAAGCCCATCTCGGGGTAAAGTTTTCCTCTGGTTGGGGCAGTGAGTAGTAGACATGGGCGTCTGAGCCCTCCAACGTTGCGAAAGCTTTACCCTTGCTATCTCGGATCAGAAACTTCTTAGGATCCGTTTTCTGAATGATCCAGTCTAATATTTTTGGGCACGGGAAGATGGCTGGATGTGCCCCTGCTAGATGTAACTTGGATTTTTTGACCTTGAGGTACACTTCCCGGTCCGGGAGATCTTCTGGAAACTCAGCTTCTGTTATAGCGAACTCGTGGTATACTTCATACCATCTCAGGTTGTCCCCTTTTGCGAAGGTGCAAAGGGTGTCTCTGTATATTGGCGGAGGAGATATTTGCACGTCTGTGTCTGATTCTTCTTCCACTACCTTCTTGCCCTTCTTTCGGGACACTGGGGGTGCCATGTTGCTAGAATCAGAGAGAACCGGTATTGTGTTTGCTCCAAATTCACCTGTTGCATTCAGGAAAGAATCCCATGATGAGAAAGACATGATGATAACGGGCTAAATACAGTCTAGCATGCAGAATTTAGTTAACAGTTCTCTTGGGGTCGCAGGGTCGCTGATTAACCAAAGAACTCACATGCGACCTCGCGACCTTGCGACTAGGTCGCAGGGTCGCAGAGTCGCTAATAGAGGATCGCGCGACTTTGCGACCTTGCGACCGGGTCGCTGGGTCGCGGGTCGCACTTGGGCCTGCCGGGGGGTTTCGAGCGCGCGCGGCTTGGGGTTCATTTCTCACCTAACGGGAAGCATACAAGGCATGGGAGGGGTCCAGGCTGCGGGTAGGACAAATCCATGAGGGGCTGGACAAGAAAAGTGATCCTGGGGTTTAATGGTGATAACAGGAGAACAAAACGATATGGAAAACCTCACAAAAAACCCCACAGCCTCCCCAGTAGGTAATTAAGACAATGGGGAGGCTAGATTTGGGCAAGAAATGCTCATGAAGGAAACACAGAGAGGAAATAGCAACTTACCTGGAAGAAAACGCGCCAGTCGACCTGTCAGAGCGATTCCTAACTTTTCGCTGCAAGTGACAAATGCGACCTAGCGACCTGCCCTTTTAAAAAAGGGTCGCACGTGTGGGCACTTAATGAGGTCGCAAGTTGGTAGAGTGCGACCTTGCGACCTTGCGACCCTAGGGTCGCTAGGTCGCAAAGGTCGCTGAGTCACAAATTTCCTTAATTACTTATCCTTGCGACCTTGCGACCTTTGCGACCTAGCGACCTTAAGGTCGCGGGGTCACATAGGTCGCATGAGTCGCAACTTCTTTAATTCCGGACCATGCGACCTTGCGACCTGGCGACCTTAGGGTCGCGGGGTCGCAAAGGTCGCAGGGGTCGCAATTGTTTCACAGGATGAATTTGCGACTTAGCGACTTGCCCTTCAAAACTTCACTTAGCCTTTTCTCTTTTAGTTTTAACGGGGCTCCAAAATTTTTGAAGTGTGTGTTCTTATTTTTTGTATTTTTGGAGGGTGTTGTAGAGGCTACAACAAATGGCGATTCACTGGATGAATTCAGAGTCTCTGCCGATGAATGGTCCATGAGGGAGGAGGGAGGGGCCTAATACTAGCTTGTTATTTTACCTCAGAGTTTACACCTTTCTTCCTTTGTCACCTTGCATAGTTTCCTGGCCTTTTGGCTTATTGGTTGCAGATCAACCGAATTTTAATTCTTCGCGCTCCAGGACCGGGAGGGTCAGGGAAACTTTGGACAACCTCAGGGTCTGGTACAATTATTTCGTCCTCATGGTGTTGCTCCGCTGCCGGTGAACCTCTCGGCCCCGGCGGAGTCACTGCCTAAGGAGTCATGAACGTTGCTCCACTGCCAGCAAGCCTGGTCAGTACCCCGGCGGAGTCGTTACATCACCTCTCTGTGCAGGAAGCCTTTCTCAATCCTTTACCCTTTATTTGTGTGCGATTGCACTTATTTGAGAATGTGCTTGTGGCACTTATTTAGATGGGCATATTTTGCCTGGGCGGATGAGGGATCGCGACTTATTTTTCTTGCAGAGAGGTTGCTCCTGGTCTTATATGAGGACTTGGGTTTTTCCCGGATGACCTGAAATTCTCCTGAGTTAGCCCTATTCCCTCACGATCCGGTTGCTGCTATGTAAGACCTTTTCTGCCTGCACCTTTCAGAGCCGCTAGGTGGCTCCTTATGCTTGAAGACTCCAGTAAGGCCATGCACTATCCCATAGTGCCCATTACAAGCGAGTTTTGACTGCCCCGTGTTTTTCGGGAAGGGCCTTTCATCAGCATAGAACCTATCAAGGAGTGAGCCAGTTGCGGGTAGCTTTAGACAAGGTCTTCCTTATAGATTTAGAGAAAGATTTTTTTTTTTTTTTTTTTTTTTTTTTTGACAAGAAGAACAAAAACACGACTTTTATGATACATGGGCAGAAACAACCCTTTGAGGGCTATTCAGGTAAAATAGTGTTTGAGGTCATGCCCGTTTACCGGGAGGACCTCGACTTTTCCTTCCAGAGTTTGCAATTGGAATGTATGGGGACCTACCTTTTCTTTAACCTGAAAGGGACCTATCCATAGTGCTTGAAATTTGGCATGTTTCCCCTTTTCTTCGTGAGCTTTATCCCACTTTAGGACAAGATCTCCTACTCCAAATTTTTTATCTCCTGCAGACCTTTTATCGAACCATTTCTTGATTCGACTCTGGTGGATGGCGAATTTTTCCCGGGTTTTCTGCCTTTCCTCTTCTAATTTCAGCAGGGTGTCAATGCGGGTTTGCAAGGCGGGGCAAGGGGTACCATGACACTCTTGAGATAACTGCAGAGCGGGAAGAGATAAATTGGGCGAGAGGACAACTTCTTTCCCATACACGAGAAAATATGGTGAGGTGCCTATTGAGGACTTAGGGGTGACGCAATCAGCCCAGAGTGCATTTTGGAGGGCATTGTGCCAGTTGCGTTGGTGAGACAGAAGGGTCTTTTTAATGATGTGAATCAGATTTTTATTTGTTGATTCCGCTAGACCATTTCCTTGGCGATAGTACTTTGCAGAGTGTTTAAGAAAAATTCCATTTTCCAAAGCAAAATCATATAATTTAAAAGATGAAAAATACGTTGCATTATCAAAAACCAAGGAAGTCGGAATGCCAAACCTGGTAATGATGGAATGAGTGACAAATTGCATTACCTCCTGATCGTTGATTTGGCGTAACGGTACTGCCTCAACCCACCTGGTGAAATAATCAGTAGCCGTTAGGATGTACCAGTGTTGCTTAGAAGAGTGGGGTAAGATCTCACCAATGACGTCCAGACCCCATTGTTGGAATGGTTCTTCTACTGCTACTGACAACAAAGGGGCGGCGGGATGCGCTTCTCGGTTTGCGAATTTCTGGAATTGAATGCATTTCCGAACATATGCGTGGGCATCTCTGAAAAGGGTTGGCCAATAGTAACCTGCTCGCATTATTTTATGGGCAGTGGTATCCCCGGAAAAATGACCTCCTGCTGGTCCGTCGTGCAGCTCGGTTAAGATTTTCTGAGCTTCATCCTGTTCCAGGCAGCGTAACATGACCCCATCGGAATGTTTCTTAAAGATTTTTCCTTGGATTATCTGGTAAGACACAGCCTTGAGTCTGATTGCACGTTTCTACCGGGCATTTAGAGCTGGGTCCAACACACCGTGTGCCAAATATCCTGAAATATCCGAGTACCAAGAAGGGTTCCTTATTTGAGGCATGACGTCAGTTTGGTACATATCAATTTCTTGCTCCCAATTACCTTCTTCACTCTGTTGGGAACTTGCGGCCTCTGCAGCCATTTGGCATAGACCTTACCCTTTAACTGTGCGTGCTGGCTTAAACTCTAAGTCGTACTCTTGCATACACGCAACCCAGTTCCCTCGTCTCTCGCCCAGCTCCTGCTGCATGAACAGCGAGCGAACAGCTGGGTGGGGAACGTAAACTGTGACATGGTTTTTTAAGATGTACGGTCTGAAATGTTTGACCGCTTTATATACCACATAGGCTTGTTTCTCGATTTCAGGATAATTTAATTCAGCTCCCTGCAAACCGGTGCTCACGAATGAAATGGGACGCTCGTCATTATTTCTGTCCTTTTGTGTGAGTACGGCTGCCAGGGATGAATCCGAAGCGAAAGTATACAAGCTAAAATCTCTGCTGAAATCTGGGCTCTGGAGGGAAGGTGCTTCGGCTATCGCTTTCTTGATCTGGTCGAAAGCTTCCTTTTTGGGTTGATTCCATTTGAAGGTAGCATTTTTCTTTATCATTCCCTGCAGTGGCTTCACTATCTGGGCGAAATCTGATATAAACTTACGTACAAAATTGATCTTACCCAAAAAGGATTGCATTGCTTTCTTACTACTGGGGGGAGGGATCTGAGCAATGGCTTTCGCACGTTCTGGATCAACGACAAAGCCTTGCTTAGTTATGATATGACCTAGCAGATTTCCTTCTGCTACGGCGAAAATACTCTTCTTTGGGTTGAGCGAGATACCGTATTTCCTGCACCTTTCGAAGATCTGTCTGAGGTGACGCAAATGATCCCCCCGATGTTTAGAAAACACAGTAACGTCATCCAAATAGACCACCACACTCTGGCCTATCAGACATCTGAACGCTATATCCATAGCTCTTTGGAAAGTTGCTCCTGCGTTGATTAATCCAAAGGGCATACGCCTGAATGCGAAGGTTCCCCACTTAGTCCGAAAGGTAGTCTTTAACCTATCTGGTTCAGCCACCAGTACTTGATTGTAGCTAGAGAAACCATCCAACAAAGAGAACATTTCTGACCCGGACACTGCTTGTAATATTTTCTCCATAGAGGGCACCGGGTAATTATCTTTATTCGAGGCCCGGTTTAAGTTTCGGAAGTCCACACATAAGCGGATTTCACCTGACTTCTTCCGCACCGGAACTAAATTGGATACCCATGTGGAATGGCGAACTTTGAAGATAATGCGTGCATCCAAAAGTTTTTTGAGTTCTTTTAGAATCAATGGCTCCATCGTAGGATGTACTTTCCTGAGTTTCTGTTGGAATGGTTTTACATTTTCTTTAATGGGTATCACATGTTGTATGATTCGAGTATCGTATGTGCAGAAGTCCTCATATGTTCAAGCGAATACGTCACGATACTTGCGAAATAGCTGAGTGAAATCTTGAGCCTCTTGGGGGGTGCAGTCTTTACCCAGGTTGATGAATTTAGGATTATCTTCTGATCCCAAGTTCACTTGTCGATGGGCCAAGATAGAGCTCTGTACTTTGGCGTTTGGGGGCCCTCGGAAACGATTTTGCAGATCAAAAAGCTTCTCAAGTGATACCACCCCTTTAAGCATGGGGTTTCCTTTGACTTGTTCGTACTCCTTTTGCATAGCTTGGTCGTGCTCATCTTCATCTATAGCAGCGTCTTTGAATATCTCTGAGTTACACATGAAATCCAACACCTGTTGATCATCATCGAAGACGCGCAAGTTAGTGACATTGTCTGGGACGGAGGGTTTATATATAACGTCAATAGAAAAACCATCCCTCAAAGGGGTAAATCTGGCAGCGGCATTAGCCAGAGTATCTGCCGCTACGTTATGCATCCTAAGGACAAATTTAATTCCAAAAGCGTCAAAAGCAGAAATTAATCGCCATACCTCTTGCTGATATGCCTTTAAATGTGGAGACAAACAGTGAATAGTATTGCGTACCTGCCGAGTGATGATCTCAGAGTCTCCAATGACCCGTAAGCATTTTACCTTCAAATCCAGCGCCTTTTTAAGCCCAAGGATCAAAGCTTCATACTCGGCAGTGTTGTTGGTGCATTGGAACTCCAGCCGACAGGAGATTAAGAATTTATTCTTATGAGGATCAAGAAAAACGCAGCCAGCGCCAGAACCATCGATATTTTTGGAACCGTCGTAATACAAGGTCCATATGTCGCTTTCAAGGCCCTTGGGGGTAGTGGATTGCGGAGGAATTTCGGCTTGGTGTGAGACAATTTGGGCTTGTTCCTCTGCGACGAGTGTCATTTCAGATTGGACCTTGGAGCCTACTGAAGACTGAGGAGGTCGGTAACATCCAAAAATGGAATCTAGAAAACACATACCAAGTTCCTCCTGGGCAAAGCTGATGGGTTCATTTGTGGCATCCAAATCAGTTACAGTGTGTTTCATGTATGGTTCACTTTCAACTCTGATTTGGTTGTTTCTCCCCTTGTAAGGTAGCCATAAGTGGGACCAATCTGTGGCAAAGTATCCTTGCAACTTGCTAGACCAGTCCCTGCTAAGCAGTACACCATAGGCTTCAGGGATGTCAACAAACACAATATCAATGCATTGATGGACTCTAGAATCGGATGAGAGGCGGATGATGACATTGTTTAATTCTCCAACGGCTGGTACTTGTGATCTGTCAAGTTGAATGATTTTTGCGTCAGTTTTCTCTGGGCGGATGTTGAGTTTCTTGCACACAGATAGAGGCATGACATTCGTGGATGCACCGGAGTCGACAAGACAATTGTGAACGTTGAAGTTAAACATCTCAAAAGACAAGAGGAAGGGAGGGGTGGATCCTCTCGAATTCGTGTTGACAGCATTCACTATAGACTGGATATCTGGACTGGTTTGTGCAGATGTGTTGCTGACAGTTTTCCTATTTTGGTTGTTGGAAAAAGCTTTTAGAATAAGTTCCTTTTGATTTGTGATGCGGGACAACTCGTAGAGTGAGATATTAGCTCTGGTCTTTTTCATGTCCTCCATTATGTTGTAGCTAGTATCAGTTTGGGGACTAGGTTTGGTAGTGGTTTTCGAGGGTTCCACCGGGAGCTTGCTCTTGTGACTTGCTTTGCTGTTACTATTTGTGGGCTTCTCCGGCGTAGCTTGTCCTTCGTTTCCAGGGGGAAGAATTTTCCTCAGGAAAGCCCTTTTCTTGTCTTCATATGACTGTTCGGGGATAGATCCTTTGCTTCTAAGACTATAATTTCGAGTGGGCTGAGCCTTGGGACTGCCCGCCATGTTGATATCAATGGGAACAAGATCCCCCCCGCGTATTATATCAAAAGTTAGAACAGAGGCTCCTGGTTCCCCATCTAGGAGCGAGCCTTCATCTCGATCAGAAACATCATCCTCTGTCTGGTTTCCCGGAGTCTGGTCATCCAAAAGTTGGTTAACCACCGTGGTCATGCTGCCAATCCATTGCGGGCACGTTTTTTCAGAGTGGGCAGCTTGGTGAAAAGAGCAAAAATTATCTTTCCCTATCTCTTCCACGTTGAGAGCGGCGCTGGAGTTTGAAGGAGGTCTGCTGGTGTTGGGATTACTTTTCTTGAAAAAGGGTTTTGGGGGTTTAGTAGAAGTTGATGTTTCAATGCCTTTTCTCTTCAAGTCAGAGACCTCATTCGTTAGTAGTTTGAGGGTCTTGGCCATACTTTCGAAATCAAAAGTTTCTTTCTCTCTATTAGGGGTGGAAGAGTGACCTTTTTTAGCGATTGGTTTGTGATCATCCTTTCCTTCGTGGTCCATGACTCCTATTGACAACATGTCTTTTTCTACCGTGATAGCAGCAGCGTAATTTGCTGTAAGGGTAGCGCGGGCTTCACGTTTGACGAAAACGGTAATATCCCTAGGGAGAGCTTTAGTATAGTAGTCGATGGTGATAGAATCGTCCAATGCTAAGTTTGGAGGAAATTTTTGCAATATTGTGGCGAAGCGTTGGTTAAAGTCTTTAACTTTCTCTTTTCTGTGACACTTGATAGTGCTTAACTCTGTGAGGAGCATAGAGGGTGTTTTATCTTCTGCAAACTTTTGCAGGAATACGTGACGGAACTGGTCCCAGGATGTAATAGAAGCACTGGGTAGGGAACGATACCAGGTGGCCGCATGGTTTACAAGAGTGTGTGGGAACAGTATACATGCGACATCATCGGACTGAACTCTCATGATTTGTAGAGACAGATAGAAACTACTAATATGGTCTTCCGCTGATGTGCCTTTCTCAGGATCGAACTTAGGAAGATGCTTCTCTGGGTGTCTAGGCATATCATGGAGAGGACCTAAAAGAGCCAATGGGGATTGAGCCATCCAGGCTAGAGGCTGCACCCTCATGGGGTGCTGATGATATCGAGTTTCTGCCTCGGACTCACTTCCCGTCCCTGACACTGATGCTCCTTCATGATGGCGAGAGTGTTCATCTCGGTGTCTTTCACGGTTATTCATGTTTCTAAAATACTCCCAGTTGTGGGGAGGGGGCCTATTTTGGTTTTGGTGGTGATGATGGTTGGGTTGGTGTCTCCGGCCGCGAACTATATCTCCTCTACCTCCACGTCCGTGACCCCTGTTGACCCCACCCTCATTTCTTCGAGGCCTATTTCCTTCCCCCGCATTTCTTCGGGCTGTGTTACCTTCTCTTTCATTTCTTCGACCCCCTTCTCCTTCTCCTGGTGGGGAATACACTTGGTTGTTGTTCCACTGATGTAAGTCAGGCTGAGGTTCGGGGAAAGGTTCCGTATCAGGGAAACCTTCACTATCTTGGAGAATGGGGTCATTTTCCTGGACAACTCGCCCGAGGTATTCAATCATGGAGTTCACAAGTTCAGGTATGGTGCTGACTAGCACGCCATTACGAGTGACGTTCTCGGCTGGGGTCCTAGTGTGGGCTAGGAATTCCATGATTGGAGCATACCGTAAATCCCTGACGAGATTGCGGGCAACTGGGCATAAGGATCTCAACTGTTCGTTTGTGATTTCAAAATATCGAGCCTCCTCCCTTAGAATATCTTCCAAGGGGGGAAGATGAGGTTCGTTATTTATGATCTCCCGGTGGGGAGTTTGTGACGGAATGTCAGTTGTATGCTAGGAGGATGCCATGGCCCTCCTTCTAGCGCCAAATCTGTTGACGGGAAAATATGTCCGGCCAACAGTAGGGGATCTCCCCGGTAGAAAGTCCCAATTAGACTTTGAACCATTTGGAATAGGGATCCCGTTCGGGGTGTGGGTCCGGCTACCGCTTAAATGACTTTCTCTTCGGTCTCGAAGAACCTGATTAAATCTGCAGACATACACTCATTCACATGATACAGAATACATGACTGATGTATCAAACTGATATATAACACTGTGCGTAGCAAGGTAATGAACAAAATGCATACGCCCAGGAAGTGCCGTTAGCAACACATCTATGGGGTAATGCATGCAAGATAATCTGACCACTAAAGAAACAGTTCTTCGTGGCAAGGATATCCCTTAACTTTCCGAAAGATGCAATGAAATGCTAATAAAATAGTTCATTAACATTCATTATAAGAACAAACGATAAAATTAAGCATCATCAAGCACAATCACAGATAGCTATGAAGTACAAATGATACTATTAAGAACACAACTTCATTAATCATACGATATTCTAAAACTATACGCAGAATACACACAGTTTTTTCACAGCTAAATACATCATCCAACAAAGGGATTTTAACAAGTATCTGAATTTCACATGAGTCAGAGTATGACCCTTCAATTACAATGCAATATTGCTCTTCAGTCCACAAAAGAGAAGCCCTGAACTATGTGCCCCGCAGGGGTATTTATAGATTCAAAAATGCCCATTAGGCTTTCCGACGCTTCGACTTCCCGACGGTTCAACTTCCCTGCAACCTTGGCCGAGCATGTGACCTGCGACTTTCGGAAGTAATTGCGACCTGCGACTCATGTGCTGGTGCGACCTGCGACTCAGGCATAGGTGCGACCTGCGACCTGGGGGCGGTTGTGACCTGCGACTGAAAAAGTTTAGTTATGGAGGAG
Organism: Pinus albicaulis; assembly: GCA_034641835.2. Lineage (NCBI taxonomy): Eukaryota > Viridiplantae > Streptophyta > Pinopsida > Pinales > Pinaceae > Pinus > Pinus albicaulis. Next base: position 66,005 of record JAXQQM020074292.1, on the reverse strand, counting down.
GTTGCGCGCTTGAGAGGTCAGGAGCGTCAATTTTCTTCCCCTTGAGGAAATCTCGCCAGGCCTGGTAATCCGCTGCTATAGGGGAGACTAGAGGGGTTTCCTCTTTTAATCGGTGCATACATTCAAGGGCATTTGGTATCATAGTTTCCTTCTTGAGAGGGAGGAAAGCTTGGTGTAGATTTGTATTGGAGTGACAAGCAACCGATTTAGGTTCTCTTGTGATGCCTCGAATTCTGGTGCGGCGGCAGCTTGTCTCAAGGGTTGCAGAAAAGACTGAATTTCCTGATCTATTTGCTCCCAGTCTTTAGTTTCGTCCAGTGCCCCCAACGACGGAATGTGATGAAGAGCGTTCATGGAGTCTATACCACTGATCAGGTGATTATATGCAGACACCACTTTGTCCAAATATTTGGTCAGCTTGTCTTTGGACTGTATCTTCATCCGGATTTGTACTTTAGCGTCTTGTGTGTGACTCCAATCCTTCCTAGGCACATTTTCGGGAGCTTGATGGTACTGTGCTTTCCATTTTATCATTCTGTCCAAAGCTACAGAGGTCTCCTTGAGCTGCTCATGCTTCACTTTGGTTTCCGCTCGTGCCTCTGCCAAAGGGGCCACTGTTTGTTTTAGGGTGAGCATTTCTCTATATACTTGCTGCATGGTCATTTCCAATACGTCACATTCTTTCATGACTGCCAGTGGGACTTCATTGACTTGGGAAGGCTTACTTTGGAGCTGTCACACTTCACTCTCTAGTACTGCTTTCTCCTGTTCCGCTGCTTTTAGCCTGTTTTGTAGGGAAATAATCTCCCTGCTCATTCTAGTGACATTTTCCTCCGTAGCTGCAGCAAAAGCGGTACCTGCTGATGTTATCATTACAGGGTTAGTCCTTGTATCCAGGACTATGTCCTTTTCAGTGGCGATCGTAGGAATGGTGGGATGGATTTGCGCCAAGGATTTTCTTTTCTCTTGCCGTATTTTGAAGGATAATTGGTCAAAGGTCAATCTAGTCAGGTAGAAGACCTCTTCTTCTCGTTCTCCGGGAAAATTGTCACCAGAGAGGATACTTATCGTGCCACTCGGATGGATCTCCAGGGGAGATATGTCGATGTCCTCTATTATTTCATCCTCTTCATCCCGTCTTTGTCCTTTTCCTTCCTGTTGCCGGCGCTCGCTTCAGCTTTGTCCATGTTCCTCTTTTCTTGCGTTACCTTTGCCTGCAGCTTCTCTTTCAGCTTTTCTTTTTCGCTCTGCTGCGGCAGCTTGGTCTGCCTTCTTTTGACGTTCGGCTTTGTCAAGTTCTTCCTTAAGTGCTTGTTCTGCCGCCGCTTGTGCTTCCTTTTCCTGTCTTTCCTTTTCCTCGGCCTGTTTCCTTTTCCGCTCTGTCTTTGCATCTTTTCTATGTTTCTCTTCTCATCATCTACAGTTAAATGTCTTTGATAGCTCCCTTTAAAATTGGCCTTCTTACAGTGCTCCGGAACTATCTTGAACGGGTCATATGTTCGGTATTCCAGGCTTCTAAAGTGATAACCTTTTATCTCTTCCCCTTGAGCCCTTACTTCTCTGGAGTCCTTGACTGTATAAGCACCGATGCTGAGGGGCAGAGCGGGCCAAGGTTTCTTCTTTCCTTTGGAAAGGACATTGGAGAAACTCGAGGTCATCTGGAAACATACCTCCTGCATAAGCACCTTATCGGTGATAAACCTAGGCAGAGCGTGTGGGGCTTTGAATGTGCCAAATACTCGGATGAATGTATATTCAACGAACGGAAACCAGTGTGCCACCTGACCTAGTGTCTCCATCACACGCCAAGACATGCAGGGGGTGTCTTGACCAAATAGCTTCCCGTAAAGGGCGGGAATGAATATCTGAGAGATTTGCTCAATATCTGACTTGTACCTGGACTCCCAGAATACCTTGGTCTGCAAATGGACTGCTTGGGTCTGTTCGGAGTCGTAGTTATGTGGCCATCCCTCAAAATGCAGCCGAGCACAGACAACATCTAGTAGATACGAAACCATATAGAACTCTGACGGCGTTCCTTCATCTGGGGCTAAAGTCGAAGCCAAATTTGTTTGCATTGAGCCCATTAACATACCAGCCCAGTTGAAGCGAGTACCGTGCACCTTTACATACTCCATTATAGTTGCCCATGCGCCGTTGAAGGTGGTGGCGTCCGGACGTCCATACAACCTGCAAAGAATGGCGGCCACTAATTTGTACACTTTCCTCAGAGCGGCCACCGGGTACTCCTGGTCTTTCCTGACCTTAAATTTGTCTGGCTCTGCCCACCACTTCCTGATTGTATCAACCACAGGTACTTCATGGGCAGAAGCCCATCTCGAGGTAAATTTTTCCTCTGGTTGGGGCAGTGAGTAGTAGACATGGGCGTCTGAGCCCTCCAACGTTGCGAAAGCTTTCCCCTTGCTATCTCGGATCAGAAACTTCTTAGGATCCGTTTTCTGAATGATCCAGTCTAATATTTCTAGGCACGGGAAGATGGCTGGATGTGCCCCTGCTAGATGTAACTTGGATTTTTTGACCTTTAGGTACACTTCCCGGTCCGGGAGATCTTCTGGAAACTCAGCTTCTGTTATAGCGAACTCGTGGTATACTTCATACCATCTCAGGCTGTCCCCTTTTGCGAAGGTGCAAAGGGTGTCTCTGTATATTGGCGAGGGAGATATTTGCACGTCTGTGTCTGATTCTTCTTCCACTACCTTCTGGCCCTTCTTTCGGGACACTGGGGGTGCCATGTTGCTAGAATCAGAGAGAACCGGTATCGTGTCTGCTCCAAATTCACCTGTTGCATTCAGGAAAGAATCCCATGATGAGAAAGACATGATGATACGGGCTAAATACAGTCTACCATGCAGAATTTAATTAACAGTTCTCTTGGGGTCGCAGGGTCGCTGATTAACCAAAGAACTCACATGCGACCTCGCGATCTTGCGACTAGGTCGCAGGGTCGCAGAGTCGCTAACAGAGGATTGCGCAACTTTGCGACCTTGCGACCGGGTCGCTGGGTCGCAGGTCACACTTGGGCCTACCGGGGGGTTTCGAGCGCGCGCGGCTTGGGGTTCATTTCTCACCTAACGGGAAGCATACAAGGCATGGAAGGGGTCCAGGCTGCGGGTAGGACAAAGCCATGAGGGGCTGAACAAGAAAAGTGATCCTGGGGTTTAATGGTGATAACAGGAGAACAAAACAATATGGAAAACCTCACAGAAAAACCCCACAGCCTCCCCAGCAGGTAATTAAGACAATGGGGAGGCTAGATTTGGGCAAGAAATGCTCATGAAGGAAACACAGAGAGGAAATAACTAACTGCAGGAAAAGCAACACTTGATAAGCACACTGGAAACAATTCCTTTTTATTGCAAGTGACAAATGCATACACGCGACCTGCCATACAAAAAAGGTCGCACGTGATAGGTAATGTGGTCGCAAGTTGGTAGAGTGCGACCTTTGAAACCTTTGCGACCTTACGACCCTAGGGTCGCTGGAGTCGCAAGGTGACCAGTCACAAATTTCCTTAATTACTTATCCTTTAGACCTTGCGACAGCTGCTGACTTAGCGACCTTAAGGTGATTGTGTAGATATGGTCACCAACTAACACTTCGAACCATGCGACCTTAAACACAGCGACCATAGGGTCGCGGGGGTCGCACGAGGAGAATCGCAGTCATGATTGTTCACGGGATGATTTGCAACAGAGCTTGCCTTCAAAACTTCACTTAGCCTTTTCTCTTTTAGTTTTAACGAGGCTCCAAAAATTTTGAAGTGTGTGTTCTTATTTTTTGTATTTTTGGAGGGTGTTGTAGAGGCTACAACACTCCTTAACCTGAAAGATAAGAAGAAAAAAGCATGAAGAACTGGTTGTATAGCATATATCTACTCTAAATGTTAGTGAAATCCATATGAAACATTAGATAAACTATAATGAACGCTTAAATAACAATATTCTCATATATGTAAGCAGACACTAACACGTATATTTCGGGAACAAGATGGTACTTCTGTATTATAAATAGCATGTACAGAAATAACGAGTGGAGGGATCACCTGAATCCTTCCATGATCTTCGAGCAGACCGTCGTCCGGATCCGTCCCACCCTTGCCTCGCTAAGATTCCTTCCGAACTGGTGCATACGAGATGGCATATAAAGAGATGAGCATCTCTAGGAAACAAAGGTTTCTTGTAATGAACTTGGAAGTGCAGGAGGCACGGGAATTTAGACTTGGATAGGGAATACCAACAGAGTATAATATCAATAATTTCTCTCTCTCACTTAGGCCATGCACATGAGGGGCTTTTATACTCCCTCAAAGTAGTTTCAACCGTTGGAAACAGTTGGCCACGTGCTGGGGTGGTTGAACTACCAGAGTAACCATCAACCCAGCCCGAAAATATGGATTTTTATATATTTTTTAATGATTTTAATGGCATACGCAGGAAAGTACATGTGGACTCGCGTATACACGCGGAAAAGTCTGGGCATAACCGCGTATGGGGAATTTAACACTGTTTTTTAGTGAATTTTGTCCAAGTCTGTAGGAATGGGTGCCCAAAGCCATAAAAGCAATCATGAATCATATGAAGGTGAGAAATGATGCTACTTGATAAGAAGTCTAAAGTGTGATCAAAGGCCAGAGGAATTTTGTCTTTAGTTCAAAGAATGTGTGGTACGTGATCTTGATACGGGTAAAACAATTATAAAAGGAAAAAGAACTCCAAGCAACCTGTATGTATTAAAGAACTGCAAAGAACAATGTTACTTGAGTAAATCTTCAGAAAACTGGCTATGGCATAGAAGGTTGGGGCATCTGAGCTTCTCTCAAATCAACAAATCAAGCAGACTTAAAGTTGTTCTTGATCTTCCCAATATTACTCTACCTGAAAATATCATATGCAAATCTTGCCAATTCGGTAAGCAAACTAGAGTACAATTTAATGCCAAGGAAGGATCATCAAGTAAGCCTCTTGAACTCATTCATACTAACATATGTGGACCTATGAGGAAAAAGTCACCACGTGGTGAACAATATTATATCTTATTTAATGATGATTTCTCTAGAATGTGTTGGATTGGGTTGATTAAACACAAAGATGAAGCATTTGAGAAATTTCAGATCTTCAAAGCACTGGTTGAAAATGAATTAGATCTAAAAATCAAGTGTCTTAGATCTGATCGAGGAGGAGAATATACATCCAATGAATTCCTTGAATTTTGTGAACAACATGGCATAAAAAGACAGTTTTCTATAGCTGGCACTCCACAACAGAATGGCGTAGCAAAAAGAATGAATAGAACAGTTCAACAAATGGCTAGAGCTATGCTTGATGATTCCGGAACACCTGACACATTTTGGGGAGAAGCAGCACATACAGCAGTAAATATTCTTAACAAGGCACATGTTCGTGTAAATAGTGATAAAACTCCATATGAACTCTGGTATGGTGATTCTCCCATTGTAAAGAATTTTAGAATTTTTGGAAGCAAATGTTTTATCAAAAATAATGATAAAAAACTTGGCAAGTTTGAACCCAGAGCAGATGAAGGAATATTTCTTGGTTACTCCTCTAGGAGTAGGGCATATAAATGTTACAATAAAAGACTTTGGAATATTGTTGAATGTATTGATGTTGTTATTGATGAGTCTCCTGCAGCTCCAAAAGAAGAAAAACAAACAACAGATGAAGATGATGATGACATATATCCTTCTACATCAAATAAGGATGATATAGACAGTGAACCCAAAGATGATTTATCTGAAAAATCTCCATCTAGATATGTTCAAAAGAATCATCCAGAATCTCAAATTTTGGGAGAAAAGGGATCAGGTGTACAAACAAGAAGGACTCTTGTGGGATCTTCTAGCAATCTGGCATTTCTGTCCACTATTGAACCTCACAATGTCAGTCAAGCTAGCAAAGATGAAAGTTGGATTCAAGCCATGAATGAAGAGCTTGATCAAATTGAAAAGAATCACACTTGGGAATTAGTACCAAGACCTCATGACAAAAATGTCATTGGAACTAAATGGATATTCAAAAACAAGCTAAATGAGAATGGGGATGTTATAAGAAATAAAGCTAGACTTGTTTGCAAGGGGTATGCTCAACAAGAAGGTATAGAATTTAAAGAAAATTTTTCTCCTGTAGCCAGACTTGAAGCCATAAGAATGTTTCTTGCTTTTCCAAGTTTCCAACAAATCAAATTTTATCAAATGGATGTTAAATCTACTTTTCTCAATGGTGATCTAGAATAAGAAGTTTATATAGAACAACCAGAAGGATTCATTTTGGGAAATGATGAAAAACTTGTTTGTAGACTTAAAAAGGCTCTATATGGTCTCAAACAAGCTCCAAGGGCATGGTACTATCGTCTTGACAAATCTCTTCACCAACAAGGATTTTCAAAAGGGTCTGCTGATAGCAACTTATACACAAAAAATGAAAATGACAAACTATTGATTGTGGTTGTATATGTTGATGATATCATTTTTGGAAGTAATGAAGAGTCTATGAGTCAGAAATTTGCTTCTGATATGTAGCAAGAATTTGAAATGTCTTTACTTGGGGAACTAACATTCTTTCTTGGCTTGCAAGTGCAACAAGCAACAAATGGCATATTCTTATCACAAGCAAAATACCTCAAGCAAATCCTGAAGAAGTATGGCATGGAAGATTGCAAACCTGTAAGTACACCAATGATAACCGGATGTAATCTCAGTTCTAATGATGATTCCCCCACGGTGAATCAACTAGAATACAGATCTATGATAGGAAGTCTACTTTATCTCACTGGGACTAGACCAGACATTATGCATGCAGTTGGGATTGTTGGACGATTCCAAGCTAATCCAAAAGAGTCTCACCTTCAGGCTGTCAAAAGAATATTCAAATATCTACAAGGAACTCAAGACTTTGGACTTTGGTATCCAAAGAATGTTGATCTTTACTCTTCATGCATACATCGATGCAGACAATGAAGTGTTGATGATCGGAAAAGTACTATGTGGTGCATTCCATATGGGGCCCCTTGTTAGTATCTTGGTTTAGCAAGAAGCAAAGCTCTATTGCCTTATCTACAAAAGAGAAGTAATATGTGGTCATTGTATCATGTTGCACTCAACTTTTCTTTGGATGATGCAAACCTTACAAGACTTTCAAATCAAATGTTTACCTCATATCTCCATTATATGTGACAATATTATGCCATCAAAAGATCTCAAAGATCCTATTATGCATTCTAAGACCAAGCACATTCCCATCAAATATCACTTCTTACGTGAACAAGTGCTTGAAAAAAGGTGAAATTGGAGTATGTTCACTCCAAAGAACAAGTTTGCCGATATATTTACCAAACCTCTACCTGTGTGAAGCATTCGAATAACTCGACAGAATCGAGTAGTCTCTACCATGCAGTAGGACTGCATCTACTTAAATATAGAAGATTAAATTGGTTGAGAGGTGTTGTTGGGCATCGAATGCACAAAGCAAGGGGGAGCATTACCCATATGAAAAGGATGCATTATTGGCATTTATAAGTCATTTTTGTTTGAAGATACAACATGATCTCGTGGGGAGCATCGTATCATTTCTGCCTGTGTGATTCCGATCAAATCTTTGCCATCGATGTCAAAGGGGAGGAAAAAAGAAGGGGGGGGGGGGCTTCTATAAAAGACAATCGTAGAAGAGTATTGCCATCAATGCCAAAGGGGGAGATTGTTGAAAATGTTTTTCATTGATGGCAAAAGAATTGGCAACTAAGGAGCATTTGAAATTGTAACCAAGGAAAAGAGAGGAAAAGAAGAGGCATAATTGAAGTAGAATTGTCTAGAGACATAAGAGGAGAAAAAGGCCATCGAATAGAAAAGAATAAGTGAATATTCTAGTAAATGGTAATTCACCCCGATGGAATATGTGGTAAGCAAGAAATCCATTGAAGGAATTAATGGTTGTGGAGATATGATGGTTTTTCTTGGGATAATCAAGAACTTGAATATACAATAGAAGCAATCGTGATGAAAGTTAGAACTCCGAACATGCAATGGAAGGTTGATATATTATAGTTAATTGGAACATTTAATGACATTGAATTGTCTCGAGTCGATGTTTGTGAGGAAATTCCGTCAAGAGAACTACATTTGTTCGTTGTTTATTGGAAATCCTTACGAAGATGGGGACTTTGTGAGTTAACTAAGTAAGAAGGATAGCGAAACCTAGACTAACCCTTGGAATGATGAACTAACTCCGAAAGAAAAGAGGCAGAGTGTAACAAAAGGAAGTGCGACGAACCCCCGCATGGAAGAGCTAACCGTGATCGAGTGAACAAAGTGAAGGCGGTTTATGGTTTTCATCGCACCACCTATGTGGAGTGAGCGGTATTTGAGGATTTGGGAGCTATTCCATAAATCATTCGACACGTGGCAAGGAGTGACCCACGTGAAATCGCTTGTCAACATCCGCCATCGTGCATTATAGTTCTCGACCTGTGATGCCCAACGATATTGTTGTGCACCGTTGATTTGAGGAAGCCATCGCACAATGGTCGGTGAGGAAAATGCACGAAGATTAACCAAAGTACCATGGCTACCCAGACGTTAATGTTTGGCACCTGAGGTCGAGCGACATGCACATATGTCGTTGATCTCGGGCGCTTACATTCAACTATGATCGTACGCCTGACTTGTGCGAAGTTTACTTATGGCACATGCGCATATTTGATCGACTATCACCATACATGTGGGCCCGGGTCAAAGGTTTATGATAAGGTTAATTGTTTGAAAGCGTTGGATATTTTCAAAGTGCGTAAGGCTGTAACTTCAATCCTAAAGTTCAGCTTCAAAAGTTGTAAATATATTTATTTGTCAATTTCTTCAAATTGATAAATAAATTAAAAAGAAATCAAAGAGGCACATGGGGTAAAGGAATACCATTACGGCTGAATGGTTTTTACCTCATGGTATTGATAAAGGTTAAACTATATAAGGCGAAGAGGATGATAGTACGAGGTGTGCGTACATAAGGGTGGTGAATGAATAAATTTATCTAAGGAATATCTCTGCATGGACGAACTCTCGTTCTTAATTGATAAATCTGAATCTACGATGCACCCATGGATATAATGATCTAACGATGATGAATCTCTAGTTTCGATCGACCGATGAAATCATGAAGAACCTGGTGCGAGTATACCGAAGAAAATGAATAAATCGTGGCCTCGCAAGGTATGTTGTGTGGAACCGGTGGATCCGCGTACAAATTGATGGAACATGGTCCGCAAGGTGCCGAGGGTCGAAGCCTTTAGTGAGGGGGTTGTAGCTCCTCTCCAAAGCAGGTTGGTAAACGAGAGAAGGTTCTAGCCTTTCTCGCCGGTAGGTTCTCGCGTGCTGCATAAGTCTACGCCTTTTCAACATAAATTGTAAGAAGTTTTCTTTATAATAAATATCGAAGATCGAGATAACAAGAGCGTGGTTTTCTCCCAAATTGGGTTTCCACCTAAAACCGGTGTTCATATGTGTGACTTATGTTTGATATTTTGTTCTGTTATTTCTCTTCATACTTACTTCCTACTAAACATTTGATGAATGAATGATGCAATGATCTAAGTGTGCTACATAATAAGATCTCCGGACATACACGTTGGATTTTGTAAAATAGCATATGGTTTTAAGAGAAGGAAAAAGAAAAAAATTTCAGCCCCAAATATCGATTCACCCCCTCTCGCATTCTTTTCCAACACTTTTACTTTGGAACATACTAAGCTTGGAGGAGAGGTTTGATCACAAGAAGATGGCATATCCTCTTTTTCTATTATATTTTGAAATACATTTATTATTTTATAATTTTTTGTTTTAATTGAGGCTAATGTAGATTATAAGTTTCTATTATATTTAGAAATAAATCTTATAAGTTCATTTTTTAATTGAGGATCTAATGCATATTATAAGTTTCATTTTATGGATCGAGGTTCATTCCGTAATGTGTTGGATTACTTAGAATATTGATGACTTTTTTTATAAAATTAAATTCTCATAATTTAGTGGAATCTAAATTAGAGACATAAATTGATCATCTTATATTTTAAATTATTATAATGCAAAAATATATTAAATAACAAAATAACAAAATATTTATAACTATTAATTTCGGTTTATATTTATGTTTATTTTTTAGAATAAATTTTCTCTTTCTAATTATTATTACTTTGAGTTTTTGGATTATATGTTAGATGATTGGAGGGATGTTCAATCATTTGATCATCCTAGTTAAAGGTAGTTGGAAAGAAACGATCTCAAGATATAGGTATATGATTTATTAAAACTTCCCTTTTGGCTTTCATTATTTGTTGGATGAATGGAGGGTTGGAGAGTTAGATTCTTGAAGAATAAATTTCTTTTAAGAAATGCCTTTATAGGAATTTTGCTTCGTAGTTTTGAAAGCCGCTCAAGGCCAAAATCTCGCTACGGGAGGATACACGAGGCCACCGGAGCTTGATCTAATATTTATACCGATGAAATTGATAGATCGTGATTTTCAATACTTTCGTGGGTTCATAATCTAGGCATGTTTACCATAATGAGTCTAATCTTGGGCCGAATTTGAAAACAAATGCCTAGGTAACTCGTAATCCTTAATAGCATATGGTTTGAATCTTTAATAGATTTTGTGTCCATCATTTTGATAAAAAAAATTAGTCTCCAAAGTAATTTCCTTACACGTACAGGGTTTTATTAATAAGTTTAAAAAGCCAAAATCTCAAGAGTGTGCTATTGCCGAGTTAAGAGAATCAAGAAAAATATCGATAATCTATATGGGAGTATGACCAAAGGATTCAGATCTATTGAGTCTCTTAAGTTACACATTCCAAGAGGTTTTTCTTCCAAGAGGATTTGCCGAGTGGTTTATTTTTTCCATCAAAGCCAAAAATCGATTTGTCGTGGAAAATGAGGACATGGAGCACGTAGGCTACTAGACTCTACCGGAAAATACTTAAGTACCACCTAATGGCCAATTTATACAATGGGAATCCACTTCGAGGGAAAACTATATGTTCTATATGATAAGAATAGAATGGGAGGCCTGGTGGGTATGCGGGGAGATGCTAGAAACCTCACAAACGAGACCGTTTTTTTGACATCCTATTACACATGATATGAATCCCAAGTTTAGAATCAAACAATGGTGTCTTATAAATTCACACGAGAAATAAATATGGTAATCATTTCGATGGCGTACGGGTTCGAGTGTACAAACAATGGGAACTAGTAAGATTCACCATCTGATACCTCGACTGAAGGCGTGAATTTAGATTCACCCCATAATGCAAATGATGGTTTTTAATCTAGTCCTCGGCTAACTCTTTGTGCACATTTTTACACAAATATCGAACTATCCGGTTTGTGCATATACATCAGATTATTTAGGACATCACCAAACTAGAGATCCTCGCTTCCGGGTGCCAGAGAAGGGTTCTTCCCAGCTTATATATGCACATAGATATCACTCTCCCTTGGCTAACAAGCTCGATTATCAAGGATGAACCCCATCTTGGGATAAGTGTCTAGAACCAATTTATCCATTAAGGTGATGCCTAATTATCATCCGTACTATACCAAATATTTTTCATGTTTTGTTGATTTGCGTTGTTTGATCTCTCGGTTAAACAATATTTGTGTCATCTACAAAATACATATGGGTTTTTGGGGATGAAGACAGAGATTTTAACCGTGTAGGCATAGGACTTGATGACCCCATTTAATCTTACATGTAGGTAATTACAGACAACTTCAATATTCTTACACATATAGTCAATCCTAACAACCTATTAAAGATTACATTCAAGCAATTACAAATAAATTTCAATATTATTACACATATACTCAATCCTTCAACAACCTATTGCATGTAAACATCGAATCCATTTTTCTATGTGTTGAAATTTGTGAAGGTTCCTCTCATTAGCATTATCCTTTTACTTTTAGAAATTTTGACACTTTACATGTAATTGTTGAGAGCGTTGAAAACTTAGTGATCTACAATGGCTCCCAAGGAGAGGTGTTCTTAACTTAAATTGAATATGGCATGAATCCTTTGGAATGCATAACAATGTTTCAGTTTTCTCAATTAATTCAAGTGATCGAGGCTCATCATACTCAATATGGTCTCTGCTATTATCAATGGAAAACCCCCAAAAAATTGTTGAACTTTATCCTTTCCATACTTAAGAAATGGCACATACCTTAGCAGGGGCTCGAGGAACTTGGTTTTTTTACTCTTCAGTATGTCATTGAACCCATCTTTAGCTCATACAAATTATTTGGCATCACTTTCATAATACATCTCTAACAAGTACTTCTTCCTAAAACCACTTGAACTCATACCAATTCAAGTCTCTATTATGATGTCTCCGACATGTCACATATCTCTAACCTATGTCCTGGCTTTTATCTTTCAAAAAAAGATAAAATTATGGCCTTCATGTTATCTTTGTACTCATGCAAATCAAAAAAATTGTTCATTCCAAGTGTCCAAGCCTCTACATCTTTTGGTTTCTTCAAGTCGAGTCCATCAAAAGTATGTGGTTTGGATTTCTTACATTAATCTAGAAAATCACCTTTCACTCCTATGTTGATATACCGATGACGTTCATGATGTCTATATCCGAACAAGAACTAGAATGGTACCGTACTCATCACTCCTATCTAAAATGTCCAAAAAAATTTCATCTTCTACCGTGTTAGCTCATTCGACTAGTGTTTACTGTGAGACCGATATTTCTCATTAGTTCGGGCCTCATGTCCATGGCTTATCCGAAGTTTCCCCTGCTAATCGCAACTCGACAATCTCTAAAGGAGTATTTCATCTGTACTAACTTATTTATCTTCAGGCTCATATGGTTTTTCATTTTTTTATTTAAAACTCCTTATGTTTTCATTTAGGCTTTCAATGTGTCTTCCAAATCAAAAAGAGTGCCACAAATTATACTCATATGATTCATAGGGAGAGTCCTTGTAGTCTTCCATCTTTCTATCCATGTTGATATTTCTCCCGCAAGGCATAAATTATATGTCAACTAAATTAAATAAAAATAAACCAACTTACCTTTGGTGTAATTTAGGAGGATACTTCCTACAATATCAACCAATTAGTGTAATACATGTATTTACAAAATCATAACATCATATAACGATAACACATGGTATACTAGCATATAATCAAGATTCTAGTTGGAATCTAGTCATAGATGCAGTGTAACCATAACAAGTACACAACATGAACTAATGCATGACCATACCAATGCGACTTGACCACACCATCACAAAGGCTGCACTACACACCAACATAAGAAGCATGTAACCCAACAAGAACGACCCATGCATGTTCAACACAGACATCACTCAAGAAAGCACACATGAAAAACACAAAAGAAGACTAATATGTGACATAGCATATACAACATGTAACAATATGTAAGCTAATGTGCGTGCACAATAAAAAAACATGAAACACATAATCAATCATAAAAACATGACCACATGTTGACAACGAATTTACAAGCACTTTCATGGAAACACCACTACCACCAAGCCAAGGCAACACAACATAGATGCAACGAACACATAAACCATAGGCATATCAAACACATAAGAAACCAATATAATGCATGATCAACAATAATTATCCATCTAGTCCGAGAGTTGAAACATGATGTAATACCACTCAGAATACCCTTTCCACATCTACCAAAGTAACCGACCAACTAGGGTAAACATGTGATGATGGGATACTAATATGATATCAACCTCATAGATGACCTTAACGAAGTGGAACCAATGGAAACAAAAAAAACACAACTTACACATCATCAAAATAATCTTCAGAGATAACCCAACCCTCCTAGGACCTTGAATCCTAAGGGGGAACTCCTAAGAAGCCAGAGCCCATAGCCACAAAAAGTATGCCAAGGCAAGGTGGCTACCAGGGTTTGGTTTGGTTAGTTTCATGCCTACAACTCCAATATTTGTGCCACCTTTTTAGCCCCTGCATGTGCCTGTGTCACTACCTAGAAATTCATGAATCAGAGGATTATGAATAAAATTTAAAACATATCGAAGAAATCACATCATCATGAAAATATAGACCTCTCTTGGCCATCACAAATATTTCGTCAAACATGTCAAAAGCATTGCATCTACAGTGTAAACAACATATTTAAACATAGGGGTATCGTACTTATCCGATAATCGCTAAGAAGCATTTTCCCTTACATCAATATCTACAATACAATTCATTTGCTCATGTATACAATGCATTCAATTATAAGTAAAAACATAGAGAGAGCCATACATCATCACCGATAATTTCATGTTTACGACCAACATAATAAAAACAAAAATACAATAGATACAACAAAAACAAAATCCACATAAAAATCATTACAATTATACATTGAATACCAAAGATGAATTTCTCATTAATGAGGCAGGAACCAAAATGGGGATCAAACTACCACGTTCCACCCGACCATAGATTGGCCGAGTCAAATCTCTCTTCGTCGAATCAACCCCATGAAATATTCCAAGAATGAATGTGGAACCCATAACCAACCAAAAGAACCAAAACAATCATGGATTCTACCATAGTTATCCACCTACACCGTGAGGAATTTGAGTGCCTCATAGTCTCTCATGATTTCATCGTAACCTAAACTATGATACAGGGTCATCTACCCCTATACCCCAAGATCATCTCTCCAGGATTTACCATACATCCCATCCCAACTACTATGCCCAAAAAAGAGAAATCTACATCTTGATTTCATCGTATATTCACCAGCCAAGGATTCATAGGCCCATATAAAAGCACACAAATATCCGGCCTTACCACAACCTAGTGTCTACCTCAGTATTATTAGGCTGGCTTTACCATGTGTTAGTCATCAAAATTTTTTTCTATTTTTTAGATGACCAAATACTTCTCCTAGATTTCTAAAAACCAAATTTTCATGAATATTGTGAGTTTTAGAAATCTCACCGGCTTTCATTATCCTTAGGATGAATTTTTCACTATCTCACTACCTCGCCATTTCCTCGTTAGCCTACTTCCCAGAAGGACCTCATGGAACTCATGCTAATTATTTGACTCGCATTTCTTTGTTTTTGACTTTGCCTAACCTCCACTTGCCACCTAGGATCATCGACCAACCTCCTCATCCTTGTGTTTCGCAGATACATCAAGCATTGATGGTCTCAAAACTATCTCTGCATGAGCTCTTTAGATAAATCACGTAGTGATTTTTGGATCTTCTAATACATCAAATAAGAATCTTAAATACATCAAATGGATCATCTGCTTTTTTATACTTGAAGACCACCCGCACGAGCCAAGCTCATGATCAAGAGACCAAAGCCCAGAGAGCCTCCCACTGAGGTCATTTAGGGTTTCATGGGTTGTAGGATTGTTTTGGTGTTCTAAATCAGCTGTTTTACATGTGCCAAAGAAGTTGAATCAACTATGAATGATAAAGTCGACACATGAGTTGTCCAAAATAGGTCAAAAATCCTTTCAAGCAAGGCCTCTCTGTCATTTCTGGTCTGCACAGACATTTCCGCAAAGCCAGCTCGCCCAAGGGAGTGTCAAAGGTGGCTATCGCTGAAGAAAATAAGGTAAAGGTAAGAGGCCGCCTCCTCACTAGAGGACATCCAAGCAACAAAGCAAAGGAAGAATGACCTATGTCTCGAAAGAGAATCAGTATTTTTAGGATCAATTTGACTACATCAGTTGACTTGCCAAGCAAAGAAATCCAATGCAAGTACCTACAAGGACACAGGCACATCAACACAACCAAGGACAAAATCT
This sequence comes from Pinus albicaulis, assembly GCA_034641835.2. NCBI lineage: Eukaryota > Viridiplantae > Streptophyta > Pinopsida > Pinales > Pinaceae > Pinus > Pinus albicaulis. The sequence goes on along the minus strand of JAXQQM020074292.1, from coordinate 50,136 downwards.
TGAAGATTTTTAGAAGTTAGAAAGTGAAGAAGGGAAAAAAAGGTGAGGTGAATTTTGAATACAGGAAATGAATGAGACCTAAAAGGGCTATAGAAAACGTAGAAGACAACACTAATTATTCTTCTCTAACAGCCTAAAACCTAAGGTTTTTGGGAAGATAGAGCAAAAGCAAGTGAAAATGAAGATGATGGGCCTCCATCATGACGACAGAAGGTCTGCCAAAACCTATCGAGGGTAGATACATGTGGTTTTGCCAAAGAAAGTAACAATGCTTTCACTACGTCAAAGGAAAGTGCAAAGAGTATCAGGTAGTGAAGGAGATCAAGCCTCCATTTTTCAACGTCATAGCCCTCTAAAATGAGTCGAAAGAAGGAAAGCATAAGGTTAAGTTTCAAAGGCAAGAAATCAAGCTAACTATGAGTTTCATGTTGAGTAACTGAAAGTTGTCAAAATCCAAAGAATGAGCAAAGGAGACCAAAAACAATCAAGTCATGGCACCTGCAACAGATCTTAAGTGGCCAAGAAGAGACATATGAAGGCATGATCTATAATCCTTTGTCAAAATGGATATATCATTGTCAAAATCGTATGAAGGTAAGAAAAACATGTTTTTAGGTTCAAACGAACACTCGGAGATGCCAAAAAGGATATCTGCATTTCTCGCTTTCATGTGCTGACTAAAGGAGAGTTTTGAGATGCCAAGACCCTCAAGGTTAAAAAGGGCCTCTTTCGTCTCTCCGCAAGCCATCACCCAAAGGAAGAATGAATCGCGAAAAGGTTTTCAAAATGCACATGCAAAGAAAGGTCAAAAAGTCATATCAGTCCGGATGATAAAGGGACAGAAAACTTAGCAAAGTGGGTGGTGCCTTTCAATTTTATTTTTCCAAAAGTGTATAAAGGCATCTACGCTTATCATTTTTTTGGTTCACTTCTCATTTGCCCCGGAGAGGAAAGCTCTTTCGGAGAAATTTTTCACGAGTTTTTGTTGAAATCAAGTAGCAGCTCACTAGCGCTTGGCTGCCTGCAGCACACGCGCCGCGCTCACAAACCCCGGCGCTGCGCGAAAGCAGGTCTCCGCAAGGAAACTATGTACGCGCACTAAAGCATATGTTGGCTGCGCACTGCACGGATAAACCGACGTTGCACTCAGCAGAGCGACATGCAGGCGCGCTCGCGCCAACAGCCGACCTCCGACAACCCGTTTAAAGGCGGCACTATGCGCACATGAAAGCACGTGACGGCCCGCAGCTGCTTGTGCCCAAGACGCGCCAGGCTCCGAGGAGGCATTACAGCACAGAGAGTGCACACGGTGCCTAGCAGCGCTGCTCTGGGAGAGCACGAGCGATGTGCACCGCTCACCGCACTAATGCGAGAAGGTCACCCAAAGTTTCACAGAAAATTTTACCATCGGCTCAAGGGAAGCCCTCTAGTGTTTTCAGGGCTCTTGCAAAGCAAAGCTAAAGTGGTAGGTGGCCTTTTCATCCTTGCCCTCCTAGTAATTTTACTGTGTTTTAATAGTTAAAAGAGATGATTAAACCCTGAGGCTTTGGTCAAACCCTAGGTCTTCATGACAAGTAAACCTCGAGTGACCTCCAAAGCTAGTAAATGCCATTTGAAAAGCGTGGAAATTAGAGGAAAAGCACAGATGTCAGTTCAAGTAAAGACCCTCATCAAACGTACAAAAAGAAAAGACAGTCATACCTCACCTCCATATCACCCATTTCGTAAGAGTCGCACCATCATTTTCATTTTACTCCTCTTGCCCAAGTTTTTCCCAAACAACCCTAATCACCATCTCAGAAAGCGAGAAAACAATAGTAGCAATAGTGAAAGAAGGCCAAGGGTCTATGAGGCCAAACCCTGAAAAAGCGAGGGAAAGTGAAAGGAGTTTGGAACAGCAGCATAGTGGATGTCACCTCATCCGCTATGATCCTATCATGTTTCAGAATGTAGGATGTTTTCAATTTTCGGTGAGAAGGTCAACAAGTACAACACCACCCAGAGCTTACCTAAGGCTGTTTTATCCTCAGCCTCCACCATGGTCAAAGAATACTGTAGGGGTGGATTTTGAACTATCAGTGAGATGCCATCTCTAAAGCCACGCATACTCGCTATTGGTGAGAAATGGTTCAAGAAAGAGTAGGACTGGATGTAGAACCATTATGAGCCATTTGCCAAAACTAGTGTACAGCAGTGAGGCTCGCGCTATCTTCCCATTCCTCACACCTAAAATAGACGTTGCACCATCGATGAGGTTATCATGAAGTACTTCACCGTGGAAAGGAGTTACTTCAGACTTTATTCTCTTTACCATGTTAGACTCCTCATGCCATTTCTCAAGGGTTAAAGATGCATCAGCCTTCCTGTACATACTTATATAGGGAGCATTGACAAAATGTCTTCTGATAGCAGAGGGAGAAGGTGTGCCAAACAAATGCAGATTTTGTTTTCCACACACCTCGGTCGAGATGGTGGTTCTACATCAGGTGGAGCAGGAAAGGGCACACCTTGGGAAGTATTCATAGCTCATGAAGTCTTCACAAGCCCACATCTTCCTCATCAACCAAATTGGTCTTCATCATCTACACAAGCAGTCCCTACCTCAATAAAACCTCCTTTCCTCTCTTCGATGTGCAAAAGAAATGAAGAATGAAGTGGCAATGAAGAAGCAAAGTGAAAATGAGGGAGATAATGATAATGAGTCAAATCAAAATGAAGAGGGTGAGAGTGACAATAAATCACCCAAAGTGAGGCATAGGCAGACATAAGAAGAAGTAGATGATGAGGAAGAGGAAAATGATGAGGAAGAAATGATGATGAGGCAGAGACAGAAATTGATGAAGACGAAGAAGAAGGAAATGATGAAGATGAAAATAGTATATGAAAATGAGCAAAAAAGTTAAAACATGGAGATAAATGGTGACATGAGTTATGTCAACAAGAGGATAGGGGAGACAACTGGAGCGATGATGGTGATTTGATCCAGCAAGAAGCAGAGAGGGACATGAAACAAAGAAAGAGGATCACAATGAAGAAAAATGAAAGAGATGAAAGTGGAATTTAATTCAGTAGGTGATGAAGAGGGGAAGCCAGGATAAAGATCAGAATACCGAGGAAAATGCAGAGAAGCAATGGCAACAGTGACACCCAAGAAGAAAGCCCTGATGGACAAGACAACAAAGAGGAAAAATTTTGATAGTCATGAAAATAATCATGACAAATATGAAAATAATGAAGGATATGAAGGGGATGACAAGCAATTGAAATGATCACAAAGCAAGGAAGAGGAAAGCAACTAAAAAAATGAAGTGAAAATAATGACAATGGTAAAAACAATGAAGAGGATGAGAGTGGTGATGATGTAGAAAACAATGATGAGGCAAAGAATATGATGACCGATGATACCAATAATGAAGATGAAGTGAAATTAATGACAACAATAAGGATCACAACCATGATAAAGACACCAATAAGACCATAATCACACCTCCTTCACTTCACATATCAAAGAGGTCCAAGGCTTGTGTTTGTCGCCTCTAAAAGGCAAGGGGACTACGCCATCTAATTTTTAGCCTTGCCCATTGAAAAAGGCAAACAAAAGGTAGTAGAAGAAGAAGAAGAATATCATGAGGTGGAAAGGAGTTTCTGAGATCATTCATGTAGACAAGTGATGAGGAGGATGAAGCAAGGATCTCAAACTTTCTCATCCAAAACAAAAATGCACTCATTAAAGACCTCCAAACCAATATGAATAGGGGAAAAGTGTAAATGATGCCCTTGACTTGGAAAACATGCGTATTAGGAGCACAAACTTCCAATCTATGAAGCTATAGCCATTAAGACCTGAAAAGAAGCCCAAAGGGCACAGAAACTAGAAGAGTTCATAGGCACTTATGAAGAGAGTGAGGATGAGGAAGGTTAATCTAGGAGGAGGCCTAGAACCATGGGGTTGAATAAGGCATTGGGAAAGCAAAGAGAACAAGAAGTAACCCTATTATAACAAATCCCCCTAGATGATCTTTTGGCCATGGAGATAGCACATGATTGGGAACCTTGGTTGGAAAGAGACAAATGCACTTGGGAGGCTAAATTGGAGAAGCACAAGAATTCGACCTCCAAAGAAGGACACTTAAGCATTATGCCTTGAGAAACCAAGTTGCAAGGTCCAAACTCGAAGAAAGGCCCAAGCTAAGATCAAGGCACTGAAAGAAGAAAAAGGCCAAGCTACACTTGCAATTTTGGCAGAAGCTTCTCTAATGGTCTCCCAAACCCCTTGAAGGAGACATCCACCAATTTTGAAGAAATTTGGACAAATTTTTGTTTTTTGTGAATTTGGAGGCCTATAAGCGCAGCACCACTGGTGCTATGCTTTTCCCTTAGGCATCCTCAGAAGGAGAAATTTACATTTTTGGATTTCTCATGCCTAGTACACAATGCTCACCAAATTTCAAAGAATTTGGAGCATTTTTTACCCTCAAAAGGTCAAAAAACACCTCATTTTTCACCATTCTACCTCATTTTCAGGCCTGGGGCTATGCTCAGAGAAGTTTTGTAAATTTGACTTCTCAAATAGGTTACAGGAGCTCAATAAAAAAATCAAAGGTAGATTTGGAAATAAGACTCAGTAGAATTTCCAACCAGCCATCCTGGAGCAAAATCTGACATCGGGAAGGTCCCAAAAACTTGGCTGCAATAGGACCTATTTTCTGCCTAGGATGGCGCTGTGCTTATAGACAACACTGTGTTTTTTTGGCCAAAAGTAAATGAAACACACTCATTTATTTCAAAATCATATTTTAGGGTTTTTTAAGGAAAATCAGTCTAGAATTAGGTGCTAGAAGTTATTTTGGCATTTATTTCATGGGATATTTTGTGCCCTAGGCCTTGCATGGTCTCTTGGGAATTTATGACATTTATGAGTGATTTTGACATTTTCCAACCCTATATAGGGTTTTTCCCTCCTTTTCTAGATAAATAGAGCATGAGGGTTTCATTGTAAATGTTGGAATTTGATGAGTTTTGAGAGCAATAAATGGTTTTCTTGAGTTTGAAGAAGAAATTGGTCTTGTGGAGTGTGTGAATGGCTGCTTTGATTGATGATGAAGGAGGATAGCTTGCAGGATCCCTGAGCATGATTAATGCTGATGTGTCTCTATTTAGTTCTTATTTCCTTATGTATCATTTTGTTACATTCTTCTATGTTGCAGTAGAATAGAAGAGTATAGGCTAAGAAATGTTGTTTGAGGCACCTTTGTCCTTCCTGTTTTCTATTGTCTTTATGTTTTCCTCTGCTGGGTTAGTTTAAGGAATTATTAGTTGCTTCTTAGACCTACCTATGCTTGTTTCTTCCATGAATGGTTCAATATAGTAGTTTTCAAATATGTTTTATGGTTAGCCTTGCTTATTTGATGCTATTTAAACTTTGTTTTGGAATCTCTATTTAAAGTACTGCTTGTTAGGTTTTAGCCAAATAGGTTGTTATCACCTGATCTAGACCTCAGGCTAAAAAGGCAAGTCAGGGTAACATCTAAACCACGCCCAGCCTTGTAGCTAGCCCTACAAGGTCAGGAGAGGGCTCTCTCTGTGAAAGGATATTTAAAAAAAATACAATAATGGATTGATTTTAGGCTAGGTATAATAATGAGAAAATGTTTAAATGAAATGAATGAATTTTTCAGGGATGTGTGGGACAAATGGGACAGTTTGAATCGGGGAGTTAAATCAGGGATAAATGTTATTTCATGGGGCAAGGTGTGCAGGAAATTTTAGCAATTAAGTTTTAAATAATTATGAGATGGTAAGACTGGTGAGGAGCTTAAAAGGGCATGGGAGATGGATCCTTTTCAAAGAGAAGAAAAAAGTAGAGTATGAATGATTTCCCAAGGCAGAGCATGAAAATGGATTCTACCTTTCTATCTTGAAAGCATTCAAATAGAGATGTTTATGAATGAATGGTACACATAAAAATTTACATATGAACACAAGGAGAGAACAAATGATAAATTTCATACCACATGGATCCCACAAATCAGAGCTGCATCTCTTTATTAATTCCCCGTCCAAAACTGTTACAATGGAGCGCAGAGTGTTCTGCTCGATTTCCATACTATTACCCTACTTTATGAGTTACAGACTGGTTTACAAATGATTTACAATTAAATTAAATAGAATGAAATGTGGGAAAATAGATCCATAGAAAAAGGGAGTTGTTTTAACAACTCAGAACTGTAATTCGAAGATAGAAAAGAGAACCAACAATTTGCCTCTGAAAATAAGGAATAGCAATAAATTTTCAGCCATCTGAAGATTTCATTGTTACACTGGATGAAATAAAAATAGGCAATCCGAAAACGGATTCCTACTTTGCTGCTGTTGTAGCAATCTCTGTCTCATTTTAGCTTTCGGCCCTTTGACTGTTTTTCACTATTTTTATCCTTTGAAGAAAACTGTCTTTGAAGAAAATGCCTTTGAAGTTATTAAAAATGAAATTATGCCTTTAGTGAAGGAAAGACTCATTTTGAGTGAAAGGAAAGGAGGTGGGGTTTCAAACCGCAATCGCAATCGGAATCGACGGGGGAGAGGGAATACAAAATATAATGGAACAATACGTTGTGATGGTGTAATCGCAATCAGGGATCGGGGGGCTAGATATATGTGAAACAAATCCCAAAATCTATGATGCGATTGGAAAAATGGAAATAGGGATAAAACATAAGCCAAAGGGATATTTCCACATAAAAAATAGTTTGGCTCTTTTACAAAGAGGAAAACAATTTTTGTGTTGAAAGGCCTTTAAGGCGGGACTCGGGATATAGCGCAATCACAATCGGAATTAGGGGATTGGGGCGGGAGTATTACACAACAAAACTTCGCTGATGTGATTGGGGGGAGGCGATGGGGAATCCTTTGTATAAATGAAATAAAACAAAATTCGATTTTAACAAAGGGAAAGGCCCTTTTATTATGAATGGGAAGAGGCTTATGTGGTGGGCCCGAAGGTCCATCGACATCGAGAGATTGGAGGAGGGCGGAAAAAAAGTCTTAATGAAATCGCCGATTGCGATGGAGCGACGGTGTATGGGCCGTCCGATTGGATGACAGATCGACGGCAGAGGTGTAATTAGAGGGTTTCAATCGGGAGTAGTCAATCAGAGGGGATTATTTTGAAAGCACCGATTGCATACAGGCCATTCGATCGTTGATCGTATCAACGGTAAAGATAACATCGGGCGAGTTCAATCGGGGGCATGGCAATTAGGAAGGGAGAATCGAAGGAAGGGATTTCAATGCAAAACTTGAATTTTTATTATAAAGTAAAAAGGCATGAGGGGAAGTGGTTTAATCACATCATAGTTTTACAAGGGCCAATCGGAACGCACATTCTAAATGTTGTGATTGCGATGGGAAAGGGAAGGGTTTGGAACGGCAGGGAGGATTTATAATAAAAATTTAACTTTATTATAAAGTTAAAAGGTATGGAGGGGAAGTGGTTATGTTTTATCGGGATTTAAGGAAATGGGACTTTATAATAACAAACTTTTGAAATGTTATTATAAAGTTTAAAGGAGTATGGAGGGGAAGTGGTTATTAAATCGCATATATGTTTAAAATATTTTAATAATGCAATTTTTCCATTGGATGGGGAAAAAGGGATTTTATAAAAGAAAATATTAAACTTTAATAACATAAAGTTTAAGGGAAAGGTGGGAAAAAGGGGAAGGATTAGGGTATAGAGGACTTTATTCACTTATGCATAAATTTCAATCCAGAAGTCAGTTTTGAGAGTGTAATATACCGTTGGAAAGCTCTTTCCAGGCTCTTTCTACTAAACATACTTAGAACATGATTATAAACTAAAAATTCTATGGAAAATTCCTCTGAATGGAAGGGTGGTGATGCAGCTTCTGAAGTGTGACTTATTACATATGATGACATAAAATTACATAAAGATGATAATTAAAACTAAAGTATCATGTTTTCACCTCAAAAAATGGTTTTGAGGAGAAAATTACATCAAGATGAATAAAACATTTCTTTTATCTTCTCAGGTGCTATGACTTTGAGTTTATTGACTTCCTCATGACCTTGCTGATATTTATTAACGCTTGACTCATTAATTTGACCATGGTGCGACCCTAGAACCTAATGAGACACATCCTATGACCTACTTACATGACTCACAAAGTGAAATTAGCTCTTGAATAAAGACCATAGAGAGGAGAATCAATACGTTTCACACGAGGGAAAACTGATGGAAAAATCACTTCCATCAATGAATCCATGACCTAGCGGAATCGTGAAAATTTATGGTATGGGACTCCTAATATGCAAATGCAAAAGAGAAATTTTGATCACTGATGGCAGTATGACTAAACTAACACTAACATTGTCTCCAATGGGGATGGTATCTCCTTGGAGGTGCCAAGAACACCGTAGACCAAGTAGCCTTATCCATTGGGTATGGAGTCAAAAATATTGAAAAACGACATAATGCAGACTGAATTTGACTCAGGAATAAGACTAAAAATAGAAATAAAACCAAACCATACACATATCATTTAAGTTTTATAGCCTTCACCTTGAGCCCCAAGCTTCAATGACTGTGTACTTGAACTTTGGCAAAAAATAACATGTTATATACAATGATGGTGACATAGTTTTTGATCCATTATCTTCAACAATGGTAGTGCTTCAAAAGCCTACCATTCACTACTCCTCTAGGGTAGTCTTGGCCATCCATTTCTGAAAGCAAGGAAGCATTATGTCCCTTGTATGCTGAAATCCTGTATGGTCCTTTCCACAGGTTTTCAAACTTACCATGCTCCCCTTTGTCCTCATTTCTTGCATCCCATCTCAACACCATATCATCTAACTGAAAATTTTCTGCTTTGGTCTTACAGTCATAGATCTTCTTTATCTTCTTCTGCAACTGAATAGCATTCTGTGACACTTCCTCTCTTGTTTGAATTGCCTTGTGGATAGCACGTTGTTGAATGGCCCAACACCATGTTATATTTGTTGCAGAAATCCACCATATTCTTAGACTTGAACGCTGTTGCGTTATCTGTTATAATTTTGTAGGGGAAACCAAATGAGATAAAATATTCGATTCTAGGAATTGAATAATTACCGTATCTGTAGCTTTCCTTGCTAGGACGACCTCGATCCATTTATTAAAGTAATTTGTACCTGTCGATATCCATCGATGCTGTGCTGATGAAGCAGGATGCATTTCTCCTATTAAATCGAGTCCCGACTACTGAAAAGGAGCGTTTACTACAACTGGTTTCAAAGGAAGAGGAAGCAGTTTCTTCTTCCCTTGGAAAATTTGACATTCATGACAACTCATCACTATTTTATACAAATCTGAGAATAACGTGGGCCAAAAATATCCTGCTCTCAGCACTTTGTTAACTGTAGTTTTCCAAAACAAATGACCACCACAATCACCTTTATGAAAGTCATGCATTACCTTCTAAGCCTCTTCTTAAACCAAACAATTATGCAGAATTCCTCCTGGATCTTTCCAATATAGAGAAGTGTTTAAAATACAGTATTTAGCAGACTTAAGTTTCAGTAATATACCTTTTCTTTTAGACATCCCTAGAGGAGGTGAAAGATGCTAAAGAACATAAAAAATATCTGAATACCATGGAGATTGTAGAAAAATGTCTGAAATTGGAACAAGCAAGCATTCATCTTCATCCTATGACATTGTTGTTATGAGGTTTATGTCCAGGGAACGCAGATTTGATTGGGCCATTAGCTTTGCCAAGCCTTGTCCTTTGATCAACTTCATGGGTTTGTTCTCCAAATCGTACTCCAACATTGCTGCTATCCATTTACCTCTTCGACCTTCGGGATTAGTTTGCATCAACACATCCTTTACTGTGGCATTAGGAACATATGCAATAGTATGTGAATGCATAATATAGACCCTAAAATCCTTCAGTGCCTTTATAAGATCCAATGCTTGTTTCTCAATAATATTATACCTCAAGGTAGCATCTCTAATAGTCCTACTGAAAAAGGAAATTGGATTTTTGACCTGATCTCTCTTTTGCATAAAAAAAACAGCCATAGTATGCTCCGAAGTGAACTAAAAAATAATAAAATATTGAGTATAGTCGGGACTAATCAAGACTGGGGCATTGGAGAAAGAAAAATTTACCAGATTAAATGATTTGATAGCTTCCTCACTCTATTTGACAATGCTATATTTATTCAACATGTTAGTCATTTCCCGTAGATGTTCAGCCAAATTGGGTATAAATTTGCGCAAGAAATTCATCTTACCATTGAATGCTTGAATCTCTTTTTTTTTTTCTGTGGAAGGTCTATGTGCTCAATTTCCCCCACTCCAGATGGATCAATGCAGATACCATCCTTAGAGATGATATTCCCCAGCAGCTTGCCTTAATCCATGGCAAAAAGACTCTTCTTTGGATTGAGAGAAATCCCAAAATTTCTGCATTGCTGAAAAAAAACTCTCAAATGGTGCAAATGCTCATCATCAGAACCAGAAAACACTGTCAGATCATCCAAATAAAAATAAATAAAAACATCTTTTTCATTGGCAAAATAAAATTCCATTTCTCACTGGAAAGTAGCTCCAACGTTCTTCAGTCCAAATGGAATTTTGGCATACTGGAAGGTTCCCCAGGGTGTTGTGAAAGAAGTTTTGTCTTGGTCTTTCTCATGCACCAAGATCTGATTATAGCCTGAGTAGACATTAAGTAGTGACATCCTAGATGCTCCAACTACTCTCTACAGAATATGGTCCATCTTCGAAAGTGGATAATTATCCTTTAAGGATGCTTTATTAAGATTCTGAAAATCTATGCACAACCTTATTTCTTCTGTCTTCTTACGTACCAAGATCAAATTTGAAATCCAGTCAGAAAATCTATTAGGAACAATGATATCAGATTTATACAATTTGTTTACCTCTTTTTCGATGGATGGCAGCAACTTCGGATTGATTCTTCTCAGCTTCTGTCTAAATGGTTTCTGATCCTGCTTGATGGGAATAGTATGCTGGATTATGTTCTTATCATAAACATTCAAATCTGAATAATCCCATGCAAACACATTAGAAAATTCAGAAAGAAATTTAACATACTTTTCCTTTACCTCAGGGGACAATGCCTTTGACAACTTGACAAACTTGGGCTTGTTAGCTGTTCCAAGATTCACATCTTCAACTCCTTTCTCAGTAGGTGCCAAGCTTGGTTTCTTAGCAACATCATCCTAATCAGAAATCTCCTCTAAAGGTATGATACCTCTAGGAATTGCATTGTCGTTGAGCTACAATATGTCCATCTAATTTGCTTCAATTTCTTGATCATCAACCTCATAATCGCCTTCTATTGGAGTATCTTTGAATTTTCCATCACTCTGCAAAAAAGAATTGATCTCATTGTCATCCCAAAACACTTGCCAATACCTTAAATTGTTTGGAACAGCAGGCCTATGTTTGACATAAATATCAAACTTGTTGCTGGAGTTCATCAGAATCTTCAAATTGCTTGCAGTAGTGGCAAGAGAATCAGCAATAATGTTTTGCATTCTAGGTACTGCTGTCAAAGTGTACTCTGGGAATGTCTTCAAGATGTCCAGGACTACATTTCGATAGGCCCTCAACCGTGGATGTTTTTCTTGGTACTCTATTTTTACCTGTTTGATTATCAGCTCTGAATCTCCATATATGGAAATCCTCTTTGCATTTAACTTCTTCAAAATTTTCAGACCTGCAATTAAAACTTCATCCTCTGCTTCATTTTTAGAGAATTCAAAAGCCAACTTATAAGCACATACTCTAACATTACTAGGAACCTTTTTGGGCTGGAAAACATGGCTCTAAATCCATATTCCTATACCAGCTCCTTCCTTACCAACAACTCCATCAAAATCGATGCTCCATAGGCCTTCTTCTTCTTCTTGTAGATGCTGAAATTTTGCTCCTTTTTCTACTGTATCCTAACTAATTTCTACATCTTTATGTTGTTCACTATCCTTTTGCTGCTGGCAGGCAGGAGGCTCAGAAGTACTTGCTACTTTATCTTTTTCTTGTTTGAGGACTTCTCTAAAATTATCTGAAATTTTAGGTATCTCATCTACTTGTACCAACTGAACATTTTCATCATTCAAACCACCATCTGAATATAAGACAAAGGACTCTAAATCTGTGTGGACTGCATTAATGGGATGATTTACTGGCTTCTCTTTGCTAGTGATCATATATTTCATTTTCTTCTCCCTATATAGCTTTCTAAACTAGCCAAACACAGGAATGGTGGTATACGAGAAGTCAAGATGCATGGTTCCTTTAAGTTTTGCACCCCAAGACCTAGATAGAAGCATTCCAAACCGTGGTGGAACATCGGCAACAACAACATCCATCAAAACATTCTTGGCTAGGATTTGATCTAAGGATACTACCAAGTCTTTTATAAGACCAATGCAATGGACCCTACCTGAGTCAAAATAATACAAATCATGATATTTACAGGTAATATCAAGTCCTAACTTCTCCATGATGGCTTTGGGCATCAAATTATGTGAGGCTCCGGGGTCTAACATAGCATTATGCATGATGAACTCATGTAATCTAAGACTCAGGTAAAAGGGAGGGACTTCACTTTCTTCAGATTGATCTTCTGTGGCTGGACCAAAGATGAGTTTAGGGTAATCATATTCAACATTTACCATATTTGAAACAGAGTCTATTTTCAAAATTATAGACACTTGATTTTTATAAGTGCTATTTTTCACCAACTCAGTCAAAGGCATAGACACTTTCAGCTTAGAAATTTAATTTTCTAAATTAAAAGAAGGATATTTTTCTACCTCTTTGATGGGAGGGTATTTCTTCTCTATTTGCTAATTTACTGTGCTCTGCTGGTTCTTCTCATTTGGGTTGTTAATCGCTGAAGGTGTTTTGCTGGAGGAAGAGTCGGCCGACTCTTTCCCTTTCTTCTGAGAATCGTTCTTCATTTGGAACTCTTTTCTCTTTTGAATGGGACTGATTGAAACATCTCTGTTCCTCAAAGAATACTTCTTTTGTTGAGATGATAAAGTGTTCATGTACCCTCTTTGGTAGTCATCAGACTCATCTTCTAACACTGCATCGTTGGCCAAAATAAAATCTCCGTCCTTTTGAATTTCTGCAGTTGCTGTGTATTCTTCGTCTTCAGTGAGAAAAATTGGTGCACCATCGATGGTGAAGAAATGATTGGCTTCAATCATAGTATCATCATCATCATCTATCTCTGTTCCCTGAACATAATTATGTTGTAATGGAGTTCTGATTTGTTGCTATGGTGGCGCTTGGTCTTGCACTCTCTGTTCTCTCTGCTTAATTCGGAATTGCGGCTACTGTCCTCTGAAATTTGGATTCCTGATTTGTGGTTCAGGCCTATCTGAAATGGTTAATCGATCAACCATATTTTTTACTGTTCGGATCAAAGTGTCCATCTTACTGTCTAAAGGAGAGACTTCTTCTTTCACAGTGACTCTCTTTTCAGCTCTGGTTCGTGCTCTTTTAGCTAGAAGATTAGCTTCTACGCTCACATCTATCTTCTGCATGTCTTCCAGCGTTGTGGGATCTCTCTCTCGCAGTTGATATGCCATATTAGCATCGAAACCATCTAGAAATTTAAGCAAGGCTAATCCCACAGGAGGTTTCAGGTTAGCCGGAATAGCATTATATACAACATTGAATCTTAAACAATAATCCTGTACAATTTCACCCACATTTCTTTTAATATTTTCATACTCAGAAAAAATTTGGAGTGGGTTTTTCTTTACCTCCCACCAGTCTAAGAACTATGTGTGTAACTCCTGCAAAGTGCGAATAGAGCCTGCTGGTAAGGCTCTTAATCACTTTCTAACTTCACCTCCAAAGCTTTGGACAAACAACCTTGTAGTTACATTCTCTGCCTCTACCTCATGTAGATCAAAAAGGTCATTCATCTTATCAATATGCTACTGGGTTGTGATGCTTTGAGTGGCATCAAAGATATGAATTTTACTTTGATAATCAGCAGGCATATCATTTAGAACCTGAGGTAAAACCAGGGGTGCATACTGGGTAGCCATGACTCTAGGTGGATTTACAACAGTGTTTGTAGTACAAAGATTCAAGGGAGGTGTTGATGGGGGAGATGAAAGCTGAGAATTTACTGATGGGAATGCTGATGAATTAGGAGGAGGAAATTTTGTTCCTGATGATTCTGAAGGCTCGGGGATATTATTTACAGTGATAGATGACTGAGGGGAATTCAAAATGTAGTCATCAATTGAGGAATTTTCCCTTTGAAATTAAATATCTACAAGGAATTCTAGATCTAAAACTGTGTCATCAAGTGTAGTTTCAGACTTACTTTTAAACAAAGAAAGCTCAAAATTCTCATCAAAGGAAAGATCTTCTACAAAAAGCCACTCACTGGGCCAAGTATGGGATCTGAAGATAGGTCTAGGACTTAGTGATCCCTCTTGTCTTCTGACTATTCTTGAAATCAGATTAGGATTCTCAAACACAAGGGGAGGATTCGGATCTAGATTAGCCCTTGTGTATCTTCTTGAAGCCAATGTGGTTAAATTTCTACTGTACAAAAATTTATTTCAGCATAACAGACTCTGAACATCATTTTCCAGAATCCAGGAATTTACAAGAAAACATTTACTAGGGTGATCTGTCTTTATGCTCTGATACCAGAAATATATTATGACTGTGGCTCTCTTGGAATAAGTGCTTGTAATTGTATTCCCTTCAAAAACGCTTTAACAATGTTCACCTTGTAATACTATTCAAAGCTCTCAAGCAAAACTTTAAAGTTTAATGTTATATAGGGGAACACCTTTAAAAAAAAAAAAAAAAAAACACTTAAGCGAACCTTATCACTCCGGTCATAATATCAAAATATTATAACAATGACCCAATTCTTTTAAAAAATACCAACCTTCAAACATATATCATAAAACCCATTTATTCTACCGACGCGACATACATTTCATTCAACGAGGACCCATGCATCCATATTCACCCTTTTTAAAAATTAAATAAACATTTAATAATGTAAAACCGCTAGATCATACCTTGAATTATTGGTTGCGCACTTCACTAGGTGATTGTCGTCGGATCTAACGCTCTCCAGATCAGAAAATCCTCGTCAATTTTATGTTTTTTCAAAGGCCGAGGTTTAATGCATAAAAGTTGCACGATATGGGTGGTATTTGGGATATGACATGCCCTTATATTACTAGATTGTGTTTTTTGGCATGGTTTTGCTCCGAGCCAAAAGTGGCGTGATATAGGTGGTATGGTTTCCCAAAACCCGCTTTTGGTAAATAAACTGCGCTTTAAGTGTGGTTTGGCACTTTAACTCCTCGCGTCAACTCAACGGTTGGGTCCCACTGATATTACTTCGTCGGAAACAAAATAAAGCTTTTTTACCTCAACAATAGATATTTCCAAGGGATTGTCGTGTTCTATATAACCAAGGTTTTTAACCTTAAAAAGAGGTTGCACCTTTCTTCATTCACATAGGGCCTAACAATTATTTTCTTCAAAACATAATAACAGATTCAATTTGAGTTTCGAGAATATGAGCTTGAATACAGTCAGATTGATTCCCCAGTATGGTCACCAGAAATGTTATCACCTGATCTGGACCTCCGGCTGAAAAGGTAAGTTAGGGTAACATATAAACCACACTCAGCCTTGTAGCTATCCCTACAAGGTAAGGAAAGGGCTATCTCCATCAAAGGATATTCAACAAAATACAATAATGGATTGATTTTAGGCTAGGTATAATAATGAGAAAATGTTTAAATGAAATGAATGAATTTTTCAGGGATGTGTGGGACAAATGGGATAGTTTGAATCGAGGAGTTAAATCAGGGATACAGGTTATTTCATGGGGCAAGGTAGGAAGGAAATTTTAGCAATTAAGTTTTAAATAATGATGAGATGGTAAGGCTAGTGAGGATCTGAAAAGGGCATGGGAGATGGATCATTTTCAAACATAAGAAAAACATAGAGTATGAATGATTTCCCAAGGCAGAGCATAAAAATGGATTCTACCTTTCTATCTTGAAAGCATTCAAACAAAGATATTTATGAATGAATGGTACACATAAAAATTTACATATGAACACAAGGAGAGAACAAATGCTAAATTTCATACCACATGGATCCCACAAATCAGAGCTACATCTCTTTAGTAATTCCCTGTCTAAAACTGTTACAATGGAGCACAGAGCGTTCTATTCGATTCCACACTATTCCCCTACTTTCTGAGTTACAGACTGGTTTAAAAATGATTTACAATTACATTAAATAGAATGAAATGTGGGAAAATAGATCCACAGAAAAAGGGAGTTGTTTTAACAACTCAGAACTGAAATCCGAAGATAGAAAAGAGAACCAACAATCTGCCTCTCAAAATAAGGAATAGCAATACATTTTGAGCCATCTGAAGATTTTTCTATTACACTAGATGAAAGAAAAATAGGCAATCCGAAAATAGATTCCTACTTTGCTGCTGCTGTAGCAATCTCTATCTCATTTTAGCTTTCGGCCCTTTGACTGTTTCTCACTGTTTTTATCCTTTGAAGAAAACCATCTTTGAAGAAAATGCCTTTGAAGTTATTGAAAATGAAATTATGCCTTTAGTGAAGGAAAGACTCATTTTGAGTGAAAGGAAAGGAGGTGGGGTTTCAAACCGCAATCGCAATCGCAATCGATGGGGGAGAGAAAATACAAAATATAATGGAACAATACGTTGCGATGGTGTAATCACAATCGGGGATCGGGGGGTTCGATATATGTGAAACAAATCCCAAAAGCTCCAATGCGATTGGAAAAATGGAAATAGGGATAAAAGATAAGCCAAAGGGATATTTCCACATAAAAAATAGTTTGGTGATTTTACAAAGAGGAAAACAATTTTTGTGTTGAAAGGCCTTTAAGGTGGGACCCAGGTTATAGCGTAATCGCAATCAGAATCGGGGGATTAGGGTGGGCGTATTACACAACAAAACTTTGCTGATGCAATTGGGGTGAGGCGATGGGGAATCCTTTGTATAAACGAAATAAAACAAAATTTGATTTTAACAAAGGGAAAGGCCCTTTTATTATGAATGGACGGAGGTTTATGTGGTGGGCCCGAAGGTCCATCGGCATCGGGAGATCGAAGGAGGGTGGAGGCAAAGTCTTAATGAAATTACTGATTGCAATGGAGCGATGGTGTATGGGCTGTCCAATTGGATGATAGATCGATGGCAGAGGTGTAATCGGAGGGTGTCAATCGGGAGGAGTCAATCGGAGGGGATTATTTTGAAAGCGTCGATTGCATACAAGTCATCGGATCGTTGATCAGATCAATGGTCAAGATAACATCGGGCGGGGTCAATCAGGGGCATGGCAATCGGGAAAGGAGAATTTGAGGAAGGGATTTCAATGCAAAACTTGAATTTTTATTATAAAGTAAAAAGGCACGAGGGGAAGTGGTTTAATCGCATCGGAGTTTTACAAGGGCTGATTGGAACGCACATTCCAAATGTTGCGATTTTGATGGGAAAGGGAAGGGTTTGGAACGGCGGGGAGGATTTATAATAAAAATTTGACTTTATTATAAAGTTAAAAGGTATGGAGGGGAAGTGGTTATGTTTTATTGGAATTTAAGGAAATGGGACTTTATAATAGCAAACTTTTGAAACGTTATTATAAAGTTTAAATGAGTATGGAGGGGAAGTGGTTATTAAATCTCATATATGTTTAAAAGATTTTAATAATGCGATTTTCCTTCTGATGGGGAAAAAGGGATTTTATAAAAGAAAATATTAAACTTTAATAACATAAAGTTTAAGGGAAAGGTGGGAAAAAGGGGAAGGATTAAGGTATAGAGGACTTTATTCACTTATGCATAAATTTCAATCCAGAAGTCAATTTTGAGAGTGTAATATATTGTTGGAAAGCTCTTTCCGGGCTCTTTCTACTGAACATACTTAGAACATGATTCTGAACTGAAAATGTTGTGGAAAATTCCTCTGAAAGGTAGGGTGGTGACGTAGCTTCTAAAGTGTGAATTATTACATATGATGACATAAAATTACATAAAGATGATAATTAAAGGTAATGTATCATGTTTTTGAGGTGAAAATTACATCAATCTGAATAAAATATTTCTTTGATCTTCTCAGGTGCTATGACTTTGAGTTTATTGACTTCCTCATGACCTTGTTGATATTTATTAAAGCTTGACTCATTAATTTGACCATGGTGAGACCCTAAAACCTAATGAGACACATCCTATGACCTACTGACATGACTCACAAAGTGAAAGTAGCTCATGATTAAAGACCATAGAGAGGAGAATCAACAATTTTCACATGAGGGAAAACTGATGGAAAAATCACTTCCATCAATGAATCCATGACCTAGCGGAATGGTGAAAATTTATGGTATGGGACTCCTAATATACAAATTAAAAAGAGAAATTTTGATCACTGATGGCAGTATGACTAAACTAACACTAACAAAGGCCATGCTCTGATCATGCCCTTTGTACATGTTGGATAAGTTTCCTTAAAGTTCTTTGTAGATTGATCATAGATGCTTAGGAGTTCCCTCTTATTTTATTAAATTCATATGTTATCTTGTATGTTTTCTAATATTGAAGGTGAAACCACTAGAAGTTAGATAAGTTTCTTGCTTTCTATGGTTCACTGAATTGTTCATCTTGAATGCTTGTTTGCTTAAGTATAATAAAAATGTTATTGTTTTTCCCTGTATTATGATTATGTCCTTATCTTGATCAGTATTTGAGACCATATTGTTTAAAAATTACTTGTTTAAGGATTCTTCACTGCCCTTACACACCTACTATGCTCATAAACTTTATGTTCATTTCATTTCACACATGCCTAAAATATCCATTTGACCATGCTAGATTTGCCCTGTTATGCATCTTGTTTCATTGTTGAGATATCCATGACTTTCATAGACTCCATAGCCCAATGATTTGAAGACCTCTCACTCCACCTATTCTACTTGATCATCTTACCCAACCAAAACAAATAACAAACCCTACACTTAACAACTAGCCTAAAATCAAAACCCTAGAAGCAAAAAAGTTCATATCCTTTGCATACAATAGAGAGAGCCCTCTTTGAGTCTAGGAAGGCTAGGTCATAGGACTCCAAAGACTAGTCTGATGTTATCTTGTGCATTTGATCTTCCAATCTACTAAATCATGGGACCTTAACGTAATGGCAATAATGGTGGGAACTTCTAAGTACATAGTTGCCTGAATACCTCTTAGGACTCATATGATCCTCAGTTAAGTTTAGAAAATCAACTGATAGCCAAGAGTAGAATCTAATTGTTTCACCATCCTAGAAAAATGATGAATCAACTAGACCACATTCATTAGAAACCTTACTGCTGTGTAAAGAAACTCAAAAAACCCAAAAAAATTATCTTAGATTGGTGTTTTGTAAATTGTTGGTGGTTGACCACAAACACATCTCTTGAAAACAGTGAAAAATATCCACCTGGGGGCTCCACTAGCCCCAGTAGGCCTATTAACTCTACTAGTTATCATTAGACTCCCTGGGATCGTGTCAAATCATCCCTGAGAAGTCTAGAAACCTATTTATACACTATGTCAGTTTAGTAAACACTAAGAGAGGTTAGCCTTCCGAAAAACAGTTATAAACTTTTAGCCTCTCTACATTTTGAATTTGAAATCTAGCTTCACAAAGGATCCATACTAGATCTCATCTGGACCCAAATCCTCCTACTATAGTTGTTGACCCATAAAATATTTTGTGGTGAAATTCCAAAACTGAAGATTCAACTACTGTCGGGACCATTCATAGAGAAATTTCTACCCCTGAAAACCTTACAGCTTTGCAAGACCCCCAATTTGACTTACACCATACAAAGAACCTTTTCAGAACCAAGTCACAAAGTGGGATTGAACAGACTGACTTTGAGCCCATATATTTGCAGTGAAGTTCCAATAGAGAAGCCTTTCCTTCCACTCCTCCTGACTTTCAGCTTCTCCATCACTTTATCTCTTTTCATCCCAAGTCTGCTCAGAACCAGTTTGTTGGTCCAAGTACTTCCACCACACCCATCCATAATTCCACTGTTCAAACCACTTCAATTCATCCCCCACCACCTCTCATAAATCCTCCCCTTGTAAATCCTCCTTGGATTCGACTAGCCCCCATCATGGTAGCCTAGTATGCCCCCTGGTTTTACCACAAACTCTAGTACCTTTTCCAAATGAATACCAATCCAAGATCCCTCATTTCATAGGAGATGACACTACCACTGCCCAAAAACATGTAGACAGAATGAATGATTTTTTTGACTACATGGAAATAGAAGAGAAAACCATGCAAATGAGGATGTTTGCCCAAAGTCTAAGAGGGGAAGTTAAAAAATGGTTTAAAAAATTAACTCCCAACAACATCCATGATCTCCCTTCCCTCTACCAAAATTTTATAAACAAGTGGAAAATTAAGAAAAAACCCTTCCAAATCCTTTCATAATATAAAAATCTTAAGAGGAATGCGGGGGAAAGCGTACAAGATTATTGCACCAGGTTTAACAGTGTCTACAATACCCTCCCACCTCACATGAAACCCCCACAAGGACTAGCACTAGTAAATTTTCCAGAAGGCTTTCATCTAAACATGACCTAGCAATTGAGGGAGAGATACCCCATAACTTTAGAAGAAATGCAAAGAGGGGTTGTGACTGTAGAGGCCAACTTGATTGAAAAGAGAGCTAGGATGAGGTTGGAAAATGTCAAACCAGGAGGTAACTCCTCAAATCAAAATGTGTATTAGCTGAAGAATGTACATGCATTTATACATGGAGGTGAGGCTATTGGGATTCATCTCCCAATGACTCTTGGCCTTCCTTATTTCCTAATATTATTTATTATACAATATTACATATCCACACCCAACCCATAAGATTAGGTGTCAACATTCCCCCCTTTAATCCGAAGGGATGTTGGTGAGTCCAAGCATCGATATGAACTTTTCAACCTTTTCTCTACCAAGTGCTTTGGTGAAGATATCAGCAGCTTGCTCATTTGTGGAACAATGATGTAGATGGATGGTTTTGGCCTGAACATGATGTCGAATTAGATGGTATTTTGTATTGATGTTCTTTGTTCGATCATGGAACTTTGGGTTCTTGGCCAAATTTATTGCAGAAGTGTTGTCGATCATGAGTAGTGTGGAGTACATTTGTTTCATCTGCAAATCTTCCAGGATTTTCCGGAGCCACACAATTTCCTTTGTTTCTTCAGCTGCTACCACATATTATGCCTCGGTCGTGGAATCTGCTAGAACTGACTGTTTGCGTGATCTCCATGAGACAACTCTTGATCCAAGACTCATGGTGTAACCTGTATTAGACACCCCTGTTTCTTTGTCGCCATCAAAGTTTGAATCAAAGTACCCGATCAAGCTGAAGTCGCTTACCTCTGTATATTTGAGTCCAAAGTCTTGAGTCCCCTTCAAGTACCTTAACTCTCTTTTTGCAGCAGACCAATGTCCTTCACAAGGTTTTTGCATGAACCTTGAGAGGATTCCAACAGCAAATGAAATGTTAGGTCTGGTGGTGGTCAGGTAGATAAGACTTCCTATAAGTTGTCTATACTTAGTTGCATCCTCAAATTCCTTCCCTTCAATAGATGTGAGTTTCAAGTTTTGTTCCATTGGAGTGGTTAAGGGATTACATTCATCCATGCCAAAATTGTCATTAGGGGAATTTTGAGGTCTAAAATGGGCCTCCTAAGGAAATTATAAAATAATAGTGGAAAAAATCTAATAAGATTTGATGACATCATCAAATTTTAGAGGGAAAAATGAAAAAACTACTTTTTCAATTCATATTTCCAACTTATCTCCCAAAGTTTTTACTCAAATTTCGAGCGGGAGTACTCGTTGGATGTGGAATTTAATTCCCCATCCAAGGAGTACCCATGTTGCATACTTTCGATGGGTCCTACTACACGAAAAATGAGAAATACATAAAAAAAACGTGATTACAATCACGTTTTTTATGTATTTCTCATTTTTCGTGTAGCAGAGTTCATCGAAAGTATGCAACATGGGTACTCCTTGGACGAGGAATTAAATTCCACACAATATTCGAGATAACATGCTTGGGAGATAGAGATTTAAAATACGGTTGAAAAATTAGTTTTATTATTTTATTATTTTAATATTTTACTTTTTACTCCAAAATGGTGATCATCATTATGGATATGTCATCATCTTGAATCCTATTATTGTTATAAAGTTTATTTTTACATTGTACATTTTCTTATGAGGCCCATTTTGGACTCAAAATTCCCTAATCTCAGAATCCTAATGTACTTCTTCTGAGAAAGAAAGATGAATTTAGGATGTTGAATTACTTCAATACCCAAATAGTAATGAACATGACCCAAATCGGTCATTTCAAAACCTTTCTTCAACTCTTTCTTCATGGATGCAATATAGCTCTCATTGTTTCCTGTTATCAAAAGATCATCTACATATACCACAAGATATACAACTTTTTTTCCAACTTTCTTAACAAACAAAGTTGCATCATCAAGATCAAAATGTTTGAAGTCAAGTTTCAGAAGATGCTCGGCTAATTTCTCATACCAGGCTCGTGGTGCTTGCTTGAGGCCATACAAGGATTTTATAAGCTTGCAAACTTTGTGTTCTTGACCCTTTACTACAAATCCTTCTAGCTGGGACATATAAACTTTCTCCTTTAGATCTCAATTCAAGAAGGTTGTTTTTACATCCATCTGATGGAATTTCCATCCATTCTGAGATGCTAAGGCAAAGAGAGTCCAGATGGTGGTCCATTTTGCTATGGGAGCAAAATTTTCTTCATAATCGACTCCTTATTTTTGTGCGAAACCTTTTGCCACAAGCCTGGCCTTGTGCTTATCAAGTGAGCCATCTGCTTTATACTTGTTCTTGTAGACCCACTTACAGCCAATTGGTTTTGTTCCCAAAGGTGGATCAACCAGCTTCCAAGTGCCATTCTTTATCAAGGCATCATACTCCTTCTGCATCGATTATTTCCATTCATCATGAGAAGCGGCTTCTTTGAAGGAAGTTGGTTCATGATCTGTAGACAAACTCAATTCACAGTTATAAGAAATATCCATATCAACAGGAGAATCAGAATTATCTACATCACCTTTGATTTGTTGAGTGGAACTTCTTGTTCCTTTTTTTCCAACCTCACCAGGATGAACATTCTCCAGTGTCTTTGTCAGCCATTTGGGAGGACCTTTTTGAGATGGCCCAGGCTATTCATTTGACTGAGTTGGGATTGATTCAAGATTCAATCTCCCAATTCTGTCAATCACATCATCTAATGTGTCATCCATGGTTGTTTCTTCATGTGGGGGAGAGAGTGATTCAGGACATGATTCCACAGTTTGATTCAATATTGGAATCCCCCCTTCAAGATGTGGAATCTCATTATCAAATTCTTGGAAAGACTTTGCATGTGTGAATCTATCCAGGCGATCAAGTTGCCGCTCAACAACCTTGTCACTCTTGGAAGATTCAAGGAATATGATGTCTCTAGCTATTACAAACTTCTTATTTTCTTCATCATAGAGACGATATCCATTGGAGGTATTGGAGTACCCCAAGAAGATACATTTTTGACTTCTAGCACCAAGTTTTTTCCTTTGACCCTTGGGTATCAAAGCATAACAGGTGGACCCAAAGACTCTGAAATGCTTTATCGAAGGAATGTGGCCATGCCACATTTCAAAAGGAGTTTTGTTTCTAATTGAACTTGAAGGACACCTATTCTTTATGTAAACATCACATAGAACTGCATCAGCCCAAAACATCAATTTTACATTCTTGAAAAATAACATGGAGCGGACCATATTTAAAATAGTTTTGTTCATTCTTTCAGCTACACCGTTCTATTGGGGATTATATGGCACAGTTGTTTGATGTTTGATTCCATGTTGACAAAGATAATTTTCAAATTCATTTTAAGTGTATTCTTTTCCATTATCAGTACGTAGAGAGCCAATATTAGTTTGTGCATCATTTTCAATCCATGCATGAAAATTCTTGAATGTTTGAAAAGCATCAAACTTGTTCTTCAATAAGTAAATCCAACACATTCTGTTGTAGTCATCAATAAATTTCATCATGTATTTGTTTCCATTTGCAGAAGCAACATGCATAGGGCCACATAAATCTGAATGAATAAGCTCAAGTTTTCTATGTGCTCTAGAGTGTGAATCATGAAATGGTTGTTTGCTATGCTTTCCTAGAATACAAGCATCACATTCCTTAGGTTTTCTAGGAATTGTAGGCTGTCCATTAACACCATTTTTCTTCAAAAAACGAAGGCTTTCATAGTTTAAGTGTCCAAATCTAGCATGCCATAAAAGACTTGATGGGAATGTACCTTCATCATGATGTGAACTAAATGCAAAGTTTTAAGCATGAGCAGATGAACCTTTCAGCTTCAAGAGTCTCCCTTCTTCTATTCCCTCCATGACAAGTGAGTGATCTGATGCTTTTCTGACCTCTGCCTTGCCATCAAACAAGTGAATGGAGTGTCCTTGCTGGCGGATTTGGACCAGGGATAGCAAGTTTCTCCTCAACTCAGGGAGGTATAGAACCTCATGTAGCATATGATTTGGAAGACCAGGCATTTTAAGCCTGACTGTGCCAAGCCCTGATGGCTTGAGTTTGGATTTATCTGTGAAATATACTACTCCATCAACTTTTTCAGTGAATTCTTCAAAAAAATCTTTTCTAAATGTCATGTGACATGTTGCTCCTGAATCTAGCAACCAATCATCTCTCCATGAAGTAAACGAAACATCAAATAAGTCTTCAGTTACTCCATTGTTACAATGTGCTAGAACATAGTGAGTGGATTCAAGTGCTTTACCTTTGTCTTTGTCATTAGTTTTACCTTTGTCTTGATTTCTTTGCTACTCAAATTTCTCCCAAGGTGTTCTGCATTTGGATGCATCATGTCCATCTTTATTGCAACGTGTGCAATGAAGATTGGATTTGTCAGATTGTCTGCCCCCCCTTTCTGTGAAGTTTCTTCTTCCTCTTCCTCTTCTACCACCTCTTCCTTTGGATGAATCTGGAGCATGACTCTTTTCTCTATGTGCCAAGTATGCAGCCTCTTCGGAAGACGAAGGGATTTTCATCTTCCCAAAAGCTTTCTCTCTTTCTGCAAACTTTTTCTCAAGTGTATCGAAGGTGATATGCTCAAGGTTCCCACTTGCTTGCAAAGACACAAGATAATGTGAGTAAGTCGGATATAATGCATTAACATATGCTATGAGAGGTATGTCCATTTTTACACTAGTGCTATCAATATCATGCATGATCGATCTAACTTATGAAGCTAAGGCAAGGGGATCATCATTCTTCATTTCAAGACTGAACAACTTAATCATCAATTGAACATTTTCTAATTCTGAATGTGAGTCATAGGGTTATTTTAGCTTGCTCAAGGCATCATAGGCATTTGAGAATGATGAAGTGTGGCGAATCAACTCTTCATTTACGGAAGCTACAATCAAGGCATAGGCCTTGCATTTCTTGTTTTCCCAAATGGCGAGCTCTTTGTCTGAAGTGGGCTTTGCTGGGGGATTTCCTTCTTGTCCTTTACAGATTCCTTTCCACAACTCATTAAAAATGAGTGTGTGTTTAATCTTCCGAGACCATTCAAGATAGTTCTCTTTGCCGGAGAGAACCACCCCAACAATAGAGATGAGAGAATGCATTAGTTTGCTGGAAAAAAAATTCTTTTGAAGAGGAAAAAATTATGCTAGAAAACTTTCAATTCTGGAGATTTGCTCAATTAAAGGGGACAAAAGCTCTTTGCTGGAAAATATACTGAATTTAAAAGGACAAAAACTCTTGCTAAAAATACTGAATTCTGCACCAAATATATATATATATATATATATATATATATATATATATATATATATATATATATATATAATAATATATATATATATATTATTATTATTATTAATAAATATATATATATATTAATAAATATATATATATATATATATATATATATATATATATATATATATATATATATATATATATATATATATATATATATATATATATTTTGGAGAGAAAAAAATTGTATGGGAGGTGGTATTATGAAATGGTTGGGGGGGCAGAAATAGAGGACAGAGCACTGTATAAGGTGTGGAATCCATATTAAAAAATGGATAGCGTATTAAAATTTAATGTATTGGATCAGCAGTATTGGATGAATAATCGAAGGGCGGTATATGGTGGGAGAGGGCAGTAATATGAGTAGTGGTATTATATGAGGGTGGTAAGATGGTTATATGAGGAGTGTTATATATGACAAGGGGGTGTGAATGTTATATGGATAGCGCTGTATTATAAGTGACGGGGTCGGTGGTAAAAATTGAAAGGGCGGTGTATGCAGCGTGGAGGGGTATTATAACAGTGAAATAAACAATGTTGTATTATAAGTGAAGGGAGGTGTATGGTGATGTGTTATAACAGTCGAGTGACATCAGTATTTAATCGTATGACAAATCAGAATGGAAAGGGGAGAACAGTCGAGTGACAGCACTGGAGGAGGGCGGATGGGCGGTATTATGTATGGAGCAGGTCGATGGACTGTATTGGATATGTAAATGGAGTGGCAGGATATGTATTGGATTTACTTATACGGAGTTGAAACGACTATATTGGTATTGGTATGACAGCAGAAATGACTGTAAATATGGATGGATTATAGTGGAGCGTTGTATGAATGGTGGGTGAGGGAAATGTGAGGTGTGTTGGGTAGGTGAGGGAGAAGTGAGGGCGAACGCATTGGGTTGGGTAGGTGAGATTTTGAAATTGTAGGACTTTAATAACCGAATTTGTAGGTGTGTATAGGGGCTGCAATTTGCAGTATTTCATGAACTGCAGAATTACAGAATCTTCAGGAGCTGCAGGAGCTGCAAATGTCAGAGCTGTACAGAGATAAAAAAATGTAGAGTAACAGTATATAGCATCAATTTAATGGAGCAACAAAACTATACAGAAAAATCGACTGAGCAAAGGACTGAGGGAGTTACACCACAGGAAAAAATGCCGACAGTGGGACTGGCTCTGATACCATGTCAAACCAAGAGGTAACTCCTCAAATCAAAATGTGTATTAGCTGAAGAATGTACATGCATTTATACATGGAGGTGAGGCTATTGGGATTCATCTCCTAATGACTCTTGGCCTTCCTTATTTCCTAATATTATTTAGTATGAAACATTACATATCCACACCCAACCCATAGGATTAGGTGTCAACAGAAAAAAGAGTCACTTACAAAGATGAAACCATAGCCTCAACCTCCTCATCTGATGCCAAAATAGAAAGCCTAGTTAGGACCATGGAGAGAATGATGGAAAGGATAAACTTAAATGAAAGAGAACCTCATAGGGAAAACCAAGTCAATCCCCAAAATAGAAATAGGAATCAAAACTTCAGAAGGGACCCTCCCCAAATCAGACAGAGAGACAATGACCAACAAATCATGCCCCCTTTCCAAGACAATTATGTAGATGAGGAGGAAAGAGAGACTAAGGGGTTGGAAGAAAATCAAATCAATCTGCTAGACTCTGACAATGAGGGTGATGTTTCTCTCACTATTAGTCATCCATAATTTTCACTATCTAAAGATGACTAAGTATCAGTTCTAGATTTCTAGAAACAAAGTTCATGAACATTGTGAGTTCTAGAAATCTCACTACCTCCATTATCCTTAAGATAATTTTTTCACTATTTCATCATCCCATCATGTTAATGCTCATCTCACCCATCCCAGAATACCCATCATGGGCTCATGTCACTCAGTGTGTCTTTGTTTTGTCACCTTTGGCCTCAGCCCCTCTATTTTGTTTTGCCTAACTCCTCCATTGACCATCTAGGGTTTTTGAGGAAAATGTTTTTGGTTTCATGACCTCCATGGTTAAAATATTGACAAGGCTTGTATCTTGATGCTCTTACACCTCTTCCTATCCTTAATATACCTTCATAAACACTTCCCATCACTCCGATCCCTCAAAATCATCATTTTTCTACAAAACCTAGCCTATTGCTACAAATTGACACTTTTCGAGACTAGGCCTATAATTTTCCCTCTTGGACCCTTTCCCCTCACTAAATCCTTGAAATTACACTTTTCCCTACTCCCTAACATCCATCCATATTCTCCAAAATTTCCCCAAGAATTTAGACAACCCTTAACCCCTTCATTCCCCTCCCTCTACAAGGCAGTCCTAATTTCCCTACACCAAAACCTAATTTCCTCTTCCAACTAAGATAGGGTTTTCTATGGAAAAGAGGCATCAGAGTAGAAGATACATATTCTAGGTAATATCATCAATCATGAAGCCATACCAACGCATAAACATCATGCCTTCGTCATTTTCCAAGAATTCAATCCAAGGGTCAAGTCATTTGCCACACCTAGGGAAAATTTTTCTTAAAAATATGTTTCTGACCAAAAAGAGATGAATTTGGAAAAAATGAGAGAGTTTTTTTTCCATCATAGGGCCAAGAAGAAAAACCTCCTTCATTTTTTACACAAGTATCATGGTTTGGAAGAAACATAAAAAACACAGGTGTCCCAGGAGAATTTTTGCACTGCTAGAGTGACCTTGGGAAAATGGGGTTTTCTCGTAGCTGGAGTGTAAAAATGACTTGATTGATAAGTCAAAAGACAACTAGACTTGAATATATTTCCAATGAGATATCCTGAGCTTAATTTGGAGTTAAGGAAGGCCTCCACAAGTTGTTTGCACCAGCACTCTGCATTTCTGCACCATCATTCAACACTTTTTGACTAGTGTTGGGACAATAAGTTTTTGGACAGGTAAATGGAAACCAAATGGAAAAAAAAGTAGTCTTGGAAAACAGACTCAAAAATATTACCAACGATATATTTCAGAACTCATTCTAACACCGGGAAGGCCTCCAAATTCCTTCTACAAATTGGCGCTACGCACAAACAGAGTGGCGCTACGCACAGATGAAACTAGGCTAGAATTGCCAAAAATTGGTCCAAATCAGTTTTCCTTTGGGAAGAATGACAAACATGGTCAAAAAGGTGATAATATTACCTCCTTCATAACAGAAAAGGGTTTCAAAGGTTTCAAGTTGCCCTCTAGGGTTTGGCACAAAGGCATTAACTCCACATCATAAAAGGTTAAAAAGGTAAAGATTATTGATACAAAAAGCATGAAGGTTTCAAAAAGGTTCATTATTTACAAAGGAGGGTAAAGGGCCCCATTGGAGTTAGTTGAAGAGTTTTTGAGTGCAAGAGAGACATCAAAAGGCTTCAATACTCCTGAAAAGAAGAAGCAAACCATTGGAGAAAATTTTTGAGGGTTTTTTTGTGCAAGTTTGAAAAATTTTATAGGCACTACACACCGAGGCTGGCGCTATGCACCTGGGCAGGTGCTACACACAGGCAGTCTTTGGCCTAATTTGCTAAAAAAGGGTCAAATTTTCGAGTTTTTGCCTCCAACTCTTGTGCAAATAGTCAAATAAGTTTGGTAACTCTTTTTCCTCACTGTCCAAGTATTCTTTTCATAATCTAGGAAGACATTTCTTAACCTAAGGCAACCAAATCCTAAGCTATAGAAAAATCAAATTTTGACCTCTTAGGGTAGGGTTTGCAAAAACATGAGTTGTTATATATGTAAATACACTCAGTGACAGTAGACCAACCTCTAAAAAAATGAAAACATTCCTTGGATGCTTCATCTACCCTCATTTGCAAAAGTTTGCTCCCACATCACTCATTTGCCTTCCCTAAGCCTGAATACCCTCACCAATCTGGAAATCCTTTGCCTCTAAACCAACCACCATGTCTAAAGAAGAGTTAGTGAGTCAAAGACAAAGTTAAGAAAATAACAATGAGATGACAACAACAAAGAAGAGGAAAAGCCTAAAAAGGAAGACCAAGAGAGTGATGATAGCATGGATGAAAGTGATAAAAATGGTAAGGACAATAGGGTAGAAACAGAGCCTAATGATGACATAGAGGAGGAAAATTAACATGACAGTATGAAAATAAGGAAGACAGTAAGCCATTGGATCAAAACAGTGATAGTGGTGACACCCATAAAACAATCTTTGGTGCAGAAAAGAGTGTTGATGATGAGTAAGATGATAGCCAAGGGGATTATGAAAAATAAAATGAAGATGACAGTCAGCAGGAAAGTGCCCAAGACAGCCAAGAAGAAGATGATTTTGAGCATGAAAGTGAGCCCAATCACAATGACAAAGGTGCTTAAATAAATGAAGAAAATGAAGATGAAGAGACAAGGGAAGAGGGTGAAGAAACTGAAGACCAAGAGCAAAAAAATAATGAGCGTGAAACAGACTTTTAGGGTGAATACATTGGCTTGTCACTCCTAGCGCTAGTTTTGCTTCAAATGATATTTTTTACCTAAAAAATATGAATTTGAGAAAAGTGAGAGAGATTTTTTTCCATAATAGGTTGAAGAAGAAAAACCTCCTTTTTTTTTTACACAGGTATCATGGCTTGGGAGAAATGTCAAAAATACAGGTGTCACTAGAGAATTTTTGCAATCCTAGAGTGACCTTGGCAAAATCCGTTTTTCTCATATTTTGAGTTTCCAAATGAATTTTTTGATGAATAAAATGATTACTATACTTGAAAGGCTTTCCAACGAGGCATCATGGTGCCAAATCCAACATCGGGAAATGGTCCAAAACGTGGTTACAAAACACCCTATTTTTATGCTGAAGTGGCGCTACGCACAGAGAAATCTTGGGATTTTGGATTTTTGACTAGGCTATAGAAGCTAGATAAATAAAAAAACACGCATTTATGGAAAGTATACTCATCAGGGTTTCCAACAAGCCATCACAGAGCCAAATCGGACATCAGGAAGTGGTTCAAAACTTGGTTGGAAAACACCCTATTTTTCTGCTGAAGTGGAGCTACGCACAGAGAAATGTTGGGAGATTTGATTTTTGAATATGAAAATGGCATCCACACAGCACAAATCAAGAATTTCTGGAAATTAGATTCATCAGGATTTCCAACGTCCCATCATGGGCCCAATTCCAACACCGGGAAGGCCTCCAAATGCCCTCTGCGAAATGGCACTGTGCATAGGAGAAGTTTGTCCAGAATTGCCACATAGAGATCAAAAACGTAAGAGAGGAAAAAAACCATGAAATCCTTGGATTTTTGGTTGAGGTTTCACAACAGGTGTCCAAGACCTCTTGAAGGACCATTCCACAAATTTTTAGGCAAATTGGACAACTTTTTGTTTTTTCCAAATTTTAACCCCTAGGAGTGCAACACCCTAGGCGCTATGCACAAATTTGGTGCATCTTCAGCTCTCAAAGTTTACATTTTTTTTTTTTCACATCACCAAAATTCTACTCACCAATTTTCAGATCATTTGGAGCAGTTTTACGCCCTCAAAAGTTCAAAAAACATAAAAAATTTGACCTTTCTGCCTCCTTTTCAGACCAGGTGCTACACACAGAGTAGTGTTGGGAGATTTGATTTTTGAGTAGCTAAATGCAATCAACTCAGCACAAATGAAGCATTTTTAGAAATTATACTCATCAGGCTTTCTAGCGAGCCATCACGGAGCCAAATCCGGTGTGGGGAAGACCTCCAAAAGACTGCTGTAAAAATACCTATTTCTGCGCTACACACCTGGAAATGTTTCACTGTTTGACATAGTGCGCTACGCACCTGTGGCTGAGTAGGAAAAATGTGCATTTGGCAAGTTTTCTTAGGCATGTCAGGCCTAAAAGTCAATTTTATTTCCATTTATAGTCAAAAAAGATATTTATCTAGATATTTTTGTGCCTTGGGCTTTGCAAAGCCTTAAGGACAACTTAGGATATTTATTTTGGGCCAATAGTCTTCTAGTTACTCTCTGTGGCTCTCATCTTCCTTGTTTGTTATATAAGGCATGAGGATTCATTGTAAGAAATTGGGACTTGATGTGTTTAAGAGCAATACATGGTTTTATGAGCTTGGACAAGATATTGGTTTTATGAAGTGAATGAATGACTTGTGTGGCTTGATGTTGGAGAAGCTTGCTTGCAGGATTCCATAGCTTGGTGAATGGTGATGTTTTCCTCTTTTAGTCATCTTAAGGAATTCTTGATTGCTACTTAGGCCCACTAAAACTTGTTTTTGTTTCATGAATGGTTAGTATGTTAGCTTATAAATATGATTCATGGTATGCCCTACTTATTTAAAGTTTTCAAAACCCTATTTTGAAGCTTTAGTATGGAATACTGATTGATTAGGTTAAGACAAAGAGGTCTCGTTTCGATCTTGCCCTTTTCCCATGCTTACCAACTTGTTTCAGAGTTCCCTATAGTTTGATATATGATGTTTAGGAGTTCCCTCTCTATATATTGAGTTGTTTGTTTATCTTATGTGTTTTCTCAAAAGGCCGAAGGTGAATTTCTAAAGTTAGGAGTTCTAATGCTTCTATGTATCACCAGAATGTTCATCTTACATGTTTATCAATTTGATTATTGTTCATAGAGATTAATGGTTTTCCCTACCTCATGAGTTATTGCTTCAAACTATATATGTTTAAGACCTCTTAGTTTCTTCCCAAACTTAATGTTCATTACACCTCATGCATCACCCAAAGGATCCATTAACCTTGCTAAATCGGCCCTGCAATACACTCTTCTTCATCATTTGGACACGCTCGACTTCATATGACCCCATATCCCTATTGATTTGATAATATCTCATTCCAACTATACTACTTAGTCATCTTACCCCAACCCAAAACAAACAAACAAATTACACTTAACAAGTAGCCTCAAATCAATTATCTGAAGCAAACAAGTTCACATCCTTCACACAATAGAGAGAGCCCTCTCTGAGTCTATGAAGGCTAGGTCCTAGGACTCCAAAGACTGGTCTAATGTTACCATGTCATTTGGTTTAGCCAATCTTCCAAATCACGGGACTCTAACATAATGGCGATCACAGTGGGACCTTCTGAGTTCACGACAATCTAAGTACCCCTTAGGACTTCAGAATCCCTTCATTAAACAGTATCCTATGATTTATAACTACCTCATCACTATCACTAGCAAAATGGTGATCATGATGCAACCTCTGATGTCAGTGGTAATCTAAGTATCCCTTAGGACTTCAGAAACCCTTACCAAATCATATAGAACTCAAGTTAATAGCCAAAGAGTAGAATCTAGTTGTTTCACCATCCTAGAAAAATGTTGACTCAGTTATAGGACACTCTCACAAACCTTAGGGATACTTAATAAAACTTAGAAAACCCCAAAACATTCCCAGATTGGTTTTTTTCAGTATTGGTGGTGGACCATAGACACATATCATCAAAACAACTAAAAACATCCACCTGGCGACTCCACTAGCCTCCAGTAGGCCTATTACTTCACTAATCCTCATAGACTCCCTTGGGAATGCATTGAGAAATCCTAGTGATGCTGATGGTGGAAATTTTTTTTTAAACAATCCATCTGTTTGGTCAATTTAGTGTGTCCTAAATTGCTTCATTTAATTGTCAATCCGGGAATCGTAAGCTGATGAAGTGCGGCGCACTATATGTGCAAGATAACCCCTTTCTTAACTTTTTGTCGTTTTTGGTCTTCCTAAGGTGAAATGGAAATTCTAAAGTGAAAAGCAAGCTTGGTTATATTTGTTCAAGGAAGTGATATCCCGTATAATGATTTACCAATCTTGAAACTTTAAAAGAAAATTGAAATTACAATGACAAGACTTGAAAGAAAGTAAAAGTGTACTACTGAAATGAAAAGGTGCTGCTAATCTAATGAATTAAAACAAGAAACTAGTGAACATGAAAACTAAACTATTCTTGCTGCCAACTAAACACAAAAGAAACTATGCTTATGGAAATTCAAAATTGCAATGAAATAAATCTAAATCAGGTTACATCAATTCATTTTCTGACCCCTCATCATTAGACCAGCTATGAATTGAAATTAAAATGACAAGACTTGAAAGAAAGTAAAAGTGTACTGCTGAAATGAAAAGGTGCTGCTAATCTAATGAATCAAAACAGGAAACTAGTGAACATGAAAACTAAACTATTCTTGCTGCCAACTGAACACAAAAGAAACTACACTTATGGAAATTCAAAATTGCAATGAAATAAATCTAAATCAGATTACATCAATTCATTTTCTGACCCTTCATCATTAGACCAGCTATGACTTGCGGAAGTAATCATGAACAACTTGTGTAACTGATTATTTAATTTGCAGAAAGTAAACTAATACTAAATCATACACACATGATTCAATCCCTCGCCATCAGTCCAACTGTGGCTTTCGGAGGCAACTGAAGATGTCATACATGATTTAATATATCTAAATTTGCAGAAATGAAACTAATACTAAACTACACATTTCATCATGCAGTCCCTCACCATCAGTCCAGCTGTGGCTTTCGGAGGCAACTGAAGACACTATGAGCAGCTTAATATATCTAATTTTGCAGAAAAGAAACTACTATGCTAAAACTACATTTCATCATACGATCCCTCACCATGATCCAGTTTGTAGCTTTCGGGCTGGCAGAAGACACTATGAAGCGACTTAATATCTGTTGAAGAAACTATTTGAATGGATAAGCAAAGCCAAGTGTAAAGCAGAAGTAGAAGTTAAACAAAAGCTATGGAAGAAAACTAAACGACGAATAATGTTAGTCTCATATCATTAGCAAAATACTATGAAAATGCAGTACATCTACCTAAAACACACACAAGAAAAAGCCAGTCGGTGATTAACAATCATAAAAACATGAAAGAAAGAAATAAAATGGAAGTTATGGAAATGTATAAACAGAAATGAAACAACTACAAAATATGAACATGTAATGGATTATAATACAGTGACTTTTTAAAGAAATGAAATGAGAAATATATACATTAATACACAGAACCTTGGCTGAGCAGGGGCCCTCTACACAGCTTTGGTAACGATCCTCAAACACGAATTAAGTTGAAAAACAGAGTTTTCTCATATTAAAAAGCAGTTCATTACAGACTGGTAGTATTACGGCTCAAGGCGGCGTAATCACTACAAAGCAAATACTCTTGATACATACGACAACTATCAACTAGCAACTTGACAACTTAGCTGCTCTACGTGCGTATGCAGCATACATATAAAACAATAAACTGTAACTGTCTCCTGAAGTTTATGATGGCAGAGAGCACGTAGACCACTACACCCACAGATATAGGAGTATGGCCGTGTTGGAAAGTGAATCTACGGAAGGTGGATGCTTGAATTCAACTCCAGAGCTCTGCACAGATGTCGATTTAACCTCCGCAGGCTTAGAAACGGCCGTATGGATGTTTATGTGCCACGAAACAGAGTCCGGCCGACATGAAACTCCATAGTTGACCTCCATGTGGACGCCTTTGACCGCGGCTTCTTTGGACGAGTTTGCTTGAACCAATAGGACACGAACCATATCCACGTCATTCCTAGCCTGCCCATGTGGCTCGTTTCCCTTGTAGACACCTGTAGCATAGAGTTCCACAAAATAGCTGCGGAAAGTTGCAGCAGCTGCGGAAAGTGGCAAGATTCCGCAGCTGAATGAACAAAATCTAGATCAAATAGAAAACACAAAAATATAATTAAAAACCATGTTAGATGCCCTTTTGCACATGATATTGACCATTTGGAGGTTTAGGTGAGTGAAAAAGATATGGAAAAGTGTATGGAAAAGGGCACATTCGGGACTCAACGGGACACTCGGGATTTTTAAAAACTTACCACGCGGGATGAAGAAAGGAATTTTTGGGTTGGTCTTAAATCTCGGTATTCAAATTTTGTGGAGAAATGTAAGTTTGCTAGCAAAATAAAGTTCATACAATTAAGACCCGGGTCTTCTAAATTTTATCCATTCCAAGTCAATGTGGGAGGAGATTTCCATGGACTTTATCACAGGCTTACCTAAGTCCAAAGGAAAGAGTGTCATCATGGTGGTAGTTGATAGAATTACCAAGTATGCACACTTTTGTGCATTATCTCATCCATTTAAAGGACATACAGTTGCTACTACATTTATGGACACAATTCAAAAGCTACATGACAGGTGTTGTGTGGCGACAGAGATCCCATATTTACTAGAAATTTTTGGACGGAGTTATTTTCTTGCCGTTACTCAATTAGCCCATAGCTCATCTCATCATCCCCTCAACCCGATGCCACTTGAGATAGTGAATACATGTTTGGAAGAATATCTTAATTGTTTTTATGTCGATAAACTAGAATTGATGGTCAAGTAGTTTGCCTCTTGTTTGGACAGCAGGTATAACACTTCCTTCCATACTCATGACCAAAAATGACCCCATTTATGTCTACTTTGGATATCATCCACTTTCCATCACATCATCTTTAAGAGAAAATTCTAAGGTTAAACAGTGGAAGATCACATCGAGCATCAACAATAAGTTCTCCAACTCTTAAAAGATAACCTAAATTTGGCACAAAATCGAATCAAACAACAGGCAGATCAACATCGCAGCGAGAGAATTTTCGATGTAGGAGACTGGGTATTTTTATGGCTACAACCATACAAACAAATGTCCCTCAAGCAAGCTAAGAAGGATAATAAATTAACTCCAAAGTACTATGATCCTTACAAGGTGTTGCAAAAGATTGGTACTATGGCATACAAATTGGAGCTTCCTGCATCTAGTTTTCCATGTTTCATGCTTAAATAAGGTTATAGGTGAAAATATTTCAGTTCAAAAAATATTGCCAGAACTTGATGAGGAAGGAAAAATCATATTGGAACCTGAAGCGTTCACTAAAACAAGAACTCGACAACTACCAATTGATCAATTTAAGAGTATCTCATCAAGTGGAAGAACTTACCCACTGAATATTCTACATTGGAGGATGATAATTTTATACAGAAGCACTCAGAGCTGCTCAAGCATTGAGTACAATACTTTTTTGAGGGAGAGAGGCATGTTAGGTCCCTATATTACTAGTTTAGTCCTATATTTTTATTAGTGTAACCCCCTTATTTTTATTGTTGTACCCCTGTAACCCCAATATTGTTATTATTGTGCCCTTACATTATTATTGTTAGGTCGACTAAGATTATATTGTGGCCCCATGGACTCCTATATATAGAAGGAGGTTTTGGTCATTTCTATCATCCAAGAATTGTCCATTTATGTAATTTGTTGGAGGTTTCCCCCTCGAAGTGGTTGATTTCTAAGGCATTGATCTCTCTTTTCTTCTATGTTTGGAGCTGGTTTCACAACAAATAATTAGTTGTAACAACTGATTCAGATCAAAATTATTTTCTTAAGTTAGGTTGTCATGTTTTTTCTTATCCACCTTAGCCACATACATGCATGTTTCACACTTCAGAAACCTAAGATGTGAAAGAGATGGCTTCTTTCCAATTTGAATTCCTCTTGTGTCATGTCACTCAAAATTGAACTTGGTGACACATTAATCAAATAATTAGTTCTAGCAACTGCTTCAACTCAAAATCCTTTGCCTAAGCTACAATTCTCTGTGATGGTTCATGCATTTCTTTATCAAGCTCTAATTTGGTCTCTTAGCATGGCCATCTTGCTGGAGACCGTGTAATTTGTTGTGGCAACTGCTTCAGCTCAAAATCTTTTGCTTAAGCTAGCATTCTCTCTCATGCTACATGCATTTTTTTTTATCAAGGTACGATTTGGTCTCTTAGCATGGCCATCTTGCTCGATACCATGTGGAGTTGTCTTCAAGCGTGCAATTACCCAAGATTTAAAAAATACCTCAATTTCTTGGGAGAAATACTCACCACCATTATCAAGTTTTAATCTTCTTCCACACCTGTAGCAGAGATTTTAATTGTAACGCTTGACTTTCAAAGAGATCTTGCATCCTAGAATATCTGGTATGTCCAGCATACAGAACAAGTTCTCATAGTTGATGGTTTTTCATTGATTCTGTCATGAAAAATATTACGTTTTACAAGCCTGAAAGGATAATCTAATGTGGTTTTCTTATTTTCACGTTTTTTCTGCAAGAAATGCAGTGCTACAATTACAATTGAATAGTCATGTGAGTGATCCATTCTTTGACTATTAGCAAACCTCCATCTAATATTGTAACATGCATTGGGGATGTT
Organism: Pinus albicaulis; assembly: GCA_034641835.2. Classification (NCBI taxonomy): domain Eukaryota; kingdom Viridiplantae; phylum Streptophyta; class Pinopsida; order Pinales; family Pinaceae; genus Pinus; species Pinus albicaulis. Next base: position 11,861 of record JAXQQM020074292.1, on the reverse strand, counting down.
GGCATTGGTATAGGTGTTGTTGCACCCTGATGCAAGTGTTGGATCTTGGTGCTTGTGTTAAGCATGTAATTTATACATAAACTATTCTTTTGTTGGTGGAGAGGGTGTAGAACTTTCCTCCCATAATCTTTTGAATTTGTGCACATATCAATGACCTTTTGACTTGGTCAAATACTTGATCCTATGATAAAAATTCCTTACTTAGGAGTTGTTGGTCCCCTTCAACTAAAAATTGAGTAATGGAAACTACATCTTATTCGATTATCCAGTATTCCATTTTTTTTCTAGAAAAATTACTCTTAATTTGAGAAAGACGAACTATACCCAATTGTTTACTACCTTTTTTCTTCAAAATTATTTTCCCTCAACTCAGTGTCAAAATTTGTAGTGATCCCCTCAAGAAATGTAGTAATAATTTCATTTTTGTCCCAATTTAATACCTATGATTTAAATAGCTTTAGACAACTTGCATTGAACACAATATGGATGCTTGTGTATCGTGACAAGGCTAACCAAAACTTACTCTATTGTATTTTATTTAAAATGGCGGATGGCTATATTTTATAGGTTTAACATTTGATCCTTCTACTTGAAGCACACTTCTTTAATGTAAATGTAAACATTTTCCTCTTCTTGGAATTGATATTTTGATTTTGTGTATTTCATGTTAGGTTTCCAGCCTTCAAAGTCCCTTAGAAATATACCATTCCATAAGTAACCTTACAAGCATGAAAACATGGTACATTCCAGCCTTCGAAGCCTCACCAAATGTATAGGTGATGTTTTGAAGTTGCTATCTAGCCTTCAAAGGCTTCCCACACATGGAATTTATACTGCCAAATCCTCCTCCATGAGGACAATGTTGGATTTCTAGCCTTCCATGTGACCTTCCAACATGCCAAATGCCATGATTATGAAGTCTCTTTAAGGTAAATGTTTGGGGCTTCTGAGAATGATTGCAAAGGTTTCCAAACAATAGGAAGACCCGTCAAACAACCCCATTCTCTCGTAGATACATGAACATGAATATTCAAACAAATGAAATTCCATCAAGGAAATAGATCCTACAAAGGTTGGCCCACAATTGAAATTGTTTTTAAATACCTTCAGGTTGGCCTACACAAACTTAAGTCAGGATTCACCCAGAACAGAGATCATTTCAAAACCTCATATATATATATATATATATATATATATATATATATATATATATATATATATATATATATATATATATATATATATATATATATATATATATATATATATATATATATTCTTAGAAACCTCAAATTAAAATGAAACACAAATAGTCTGATTCTGTTATCGTTGGTCCAATAAGTGAAAGGTTCATTGATGGCATGTGTGTGTGTGTGTGTGCTAATTCATTTATTTTTAAACCTCCATTTATACTTCAACTCGACACATGTTTTATCAGACCATTTTATTTACAATTAGTCCAAATTCTTGGGTAGTGTTATTTTCATTTTTTAACTCAGCTTGCTTCATAAGTTGTTTAAATTCATCCCTTTGTTGTTACATATTTACTATAGGTTGTTATTTTTCAGTTATCTCCAAACACAGGTATACCACGTAAACAACTTCAAGTAATGAGATAGTTATACATATGTATTTATTATTCTGAGGAAACAATAGTATGATGGATTTAGATTAAGTTTCAAGATTATGTTCTCCCTTGACTAGGCTTTGATATGCATGCCCCTCAATAATTGTACAGAACCAGTAGCCATCTAGTGCCTTATAAGTCATGGAAGATCTACTTCAAATGCTTCCTAGTTTATTCAAATGTCTAATATATCCATCATCCCCGTGGAAAAAAATGTTGTAGGGTGACATCTTGGTTATACATTTCAAACAACACCTTAATTCTTCTCAATAGAATACCCTATCTACTCTTCACAATAGGTTACACTTCGTTTTAGGATCATTACTTATACCATGTGATGTTACAGCCATGGGATTAATTATCTTACTAATATTCTTGTATATGAAATCCATCTGCCCATAAGTGTATGTCAAACCATATCCTTGTCTCTAATTTAGGAGAAATCCCACAGACTATCATATCCATCATCAAAGTTGGTAGAGGTTGATCATAGTAATAGAATTCCAAACATTTCATCAATCTCCTCTGTCCAAAATTGTGGTATAATTTTGAGGAAAAAATTTATTATTGTACCCTCATGCAAACCATTAATCTAAATAAGGGAGATTACACATAAGCACTCAATATGGAAACACCGTAATCATGTTGGAAGCTTGGAGGAATGGAAAGCTTAACACTAGCTTCTATGAACAAGCAATGGAAACAAAGCCTTACAAATAACACGATAATCACATAAGTAAAAAATACATAACCTATCTGGTATGATGTGATAGTAATTAAGACTGCTTATGTATTAGTAATACTACAACCTTATATCTAGTACAATGATTACTATAGAACCGTGTTGATTATGGTATAATGATTAGCTAATATGGAACAACACTAGTGACTATGATTCCAAATCTATTAGCTCTTCATTTAAGCTTGATTACCATAAGCTCTATTATCACCATAAGATAAGTTTATAACATGCTATTAAGTACACATAATATGTAAGATCCAATCCATGTCTTATTCCCGTTGAACACATGGAGCTTACAAGGTTATGGTGAAGTAAGTGATTAGTTAAATTGAATTAATTGAGGTAATTAGTTTTCACTATTCATAATATTTGGTCAGTGTCAAGCTTCTAGTCATATGTTATTATTCAATGTACTATAATATTCCCATATGTTTGATCATTTGAGGTAATATGAGCTCTTTGTACTGTGTTTTATTTGAGTCTTCTGTTTGGTTTACTGTTCCAAGTAATCACATAAGTAATGATGATTGATTTGATACAAGTAATGCCATTTCTAATATAAGATTTAGTTCATTTTTCCTTATTCAAATTTCAATCTCATTGGTTAACTACTACACTTAAGTAGGGAAAAGCTGAAAGTTATAGGTAGAGTATAACCAAGCTCTCTTAGATTCAATGAGATTAGTTATACCAATATAGCCCTACCTGAGTAGTTGTAAGATGATTTACCAATGAATATGGAGAATACCATATGAATAAGGAAAGGTAGGATACATACTACGATACAAGGTGGTTTTTTATTCATATATAGAAACATATGGTAATAAAGCTCTTAATTCAAGTAGTGGCCTATAATTAACACCAAAAAAAAAATGAGATATAAAGGTTAATGATGTAACCATAATCAAGCTTGATTACCTTAACATTATAGACCATAATTACACCTATAATAGTAAGCACTACATCTAATTATGATGAAACACTTGACTTCCATTTACACTAAGCTTAGCTAAGGTCATTTCTTTCCACTATTAACTAGAATAGGTAGTTTGTTCACCTTTTATAGCCCATTCCCTATGTGTGTCATGTCTATTTTCTTATATTCCCATACTCATACAACAAATACATAACCCAATAGGAGAAATTAGGGCATATATGGTAGTAAGCTATATTATATGTGAAAACCATTTCCTAGAGATTGTAATATGAATTACAACCTGGGTCTGATTCCCATACTCATACCCTTTTGATTATCGATATAAATAAGATTTGGGTTTCCATAGTTGATACTTGGAGGTACCTATCTTTGATAGGGATTGGATTACCACCTTCCACAAGAGGGCCCAATCTTCCATGTTGTAGTTTTCACAAGCTAACCAAGTAGAGAAGCTAGTCATATATTCCAGAAGGATGTAGTATTCCCATTACATGCCTAATTGATTCCGTACAAGTATGAGATTGCCTGGTGACTAAGGAACTAGGTAAAGAAACATAGTCGCTATGTATCAAAGGAAGCTTAGTCTATGTAAATATATTAGTAGAGATCTATGTGTTTTACTATGAACATAATAGATATGTGATATCAGGTAAATCTAGAGGCACGTAATTCCATAAGCTTAGATATACGTATAATCTGAGTGAATAGCGGAACCAAATAATTATCCTAATATGTTAGATTGAGGTTAATATTTTCACCATATACCTACGATATATGTACGAGGTTATGCATAGTGATTTAAATCCATTAAGTAGGAAATGTAATCGCTTTCCTTTGATTCCAAATGTTATAGGTCATGAATATAATACTGCTACTTAAAATGTGGTATCTATATATGTTGGGGCCCTTGTTTTGAAATTAAACAGTTTTGTGTTGCGGATAACAGGTGTCAAAACACAACCACGGTAGACAGAGAACTATCATGGTTGCGAAGAACTGAAGAGCAGGTGGCACGGTTGTTGTGGAAGCAAGCACAGATGGTAGAAGGAAGCGACAAAAGACAATCAGTGGAACTCCCAATAATTAGGGAGAAGTAGCAAACAACCGAGCGAAAGGGAAGGAAGAACTGTCAGTCACATTGGCAGCATAAAAAATAGGTAGCCGGCTAGTGGAGAAAGAAGTTTGGCTCATTAGAGATCAGGGAACAGGAGCCCTAGGAGAGCTTTGTTCATGTTGTTTTGTTCTGTTCTCTCTCTCTCTGATTCGTTCTATTCTGTCTTATGTGATGCTATTGTAATTAGTTCTACCAAGAACGCTCTGAGGAGCATTGTAACTGTCTTTTATTGTTAATGCAATAATTTCTAATATAAGGTTGTTGTTCTTAGTTCTTTCTTGTGTTCTATTTTAGTGGAACATGCGGGCTATTTTAAATTTTTGGTTATCATTCTGATCATGTTCATAAGTATTGTTATATGTGGATTATTTACACTTCCTCAAAGTAATTAGTTCTATATGGATTATGCATCTGTCATGTTTGATTGATGATTGATCTGATCCCAACCTTAGTAAGGTTGCAGCACGCCTCGGGTGAGACTCTCTACTCCTTGGAGCAGGGTGAAAATTTCGGCGTTGTGCTAGACTACTACGGAAACCCTTGTTGGCCTCGTTCCTGAACCTGGGTCTCACCCCAGAGACCTCTTTTCTTGCCAACAAATGGTTCTATTTCCAGGACCTGAAATTGCATTTTGGAATTAGATCATGGTATCACGGATCTTCAAGAAAGAAATACGAAACTGTTGGGATAACCACCTAGATCAGTTCATATCTTATCAAGCGGAAGTGAGACAGCAAAAAGAGAAAATTGTTAAGAACCAGATTATTTTCTCTGAAAATGCTAGTGATATCTACGAGATCTTCTGGGGAAATTTTCCCAAGGAGCTCTACAACTGGTTGCGGAGACTACAAACCAAGACAGCCCTAAGAGGCTTGCGATAGGTTTGTCGCAAGTGGGTGCACATAGATCTGGTAGCACTCCATCGGTTAGATACCGATTTGACCCAAGCTGTAGATTTTTGGGTGAAATATACCTTGGAAGGATACATAGTAGAGTTCGTAGCTGAATGCTACTAGTCTTTCTTGAAAGCAGAAGACATATTCAAATCAAGGCTACACGGAGAGATGTTGAAGGAGATCCCCCTGTGGATCACGACTTTGATGGTGGATGAAGGATTGATGGAGTTCCAAAAGTCTAAGATGGAGACCTAAACCTCCAGTACTGAGGGAAGGAGCTGAGGGAAAGATGCTACAAGTACATTGAAAAGGGGAATAGGGATATGGATGCTAAGACCTCCAGTAGGTTGAGGGAACGACGAGCACATCAGAGGGCACAACTTGCTGAGAAGTGGCAAGAAAGGGTGATAAAAGAATTGGAAAGACAAGAAAGGAATAGAAAAGACAAGGAGGAGCTGCCTCATACGACAAAGGAGATGGAAGGTCAGACGGGTTCCCAAGATATAGTGGGGACCACTAAAGAAGTGTGGCAAGGGTATAGGAGCCTAGCCCAAGAAGAGAAGGGAAAGGAGTACAACAGAAATGACATGCGCCCCGAGAAGACGTCCAATGTGGAGTTGCATGTTACGATGGAGAAGCTATTCCGAGAAGGGCCGACACCCATAATCCCAGGTAACTCTATTCCCCAAAGTTCAAGTAGCTCTGGTCCCGACCTTCCCCTGGTACTCGATTAGCCACTAGGTGAAATTTTTGTTAAGTTACGGGAATTGAGTAAGTTGAATAGTGTTTAGTCTATAGCAGTAATACACACTAGTAGCAGTACTAGTAACACCATTTCACAACCGGGAGTTAGGGGTTTTATTCTAGTAACCCCCAGACAAGGAAGCATGGCAGGATCATTTACTCGGTACCCAGAGTTTTCTAGGAGGGGTAATGATGATGTGGAATAACACTGGTACCTCTATCAAGCCATATGGAGGGCTCGACAGACACTAGAAATAGGTAAGTTGGTAGAATTTCAAACTACTCTCAAGGAGAGAACTCTGCGCTGGTTTATAAAGTGGTATGAGGCTCATCAGAACCTAGCGATATATGATGTAAAGAGGGATTTCGTGAAGGAATTCAAATTACCCCAAACATATCAGTAGGGTTTGTCAGAAATGTGGGAGATCAAGCAGCGAGAAGGGGAAACTGCATAGGATCTAATGAGGAGATTCAAGGATGCGATTGGAAAACTCAGCTATCTAATTGATCTGAACCATTAGAGATATTGGTTTATCTAGGCCATTCTCTTACTAATAAGAACTCCGCTGACACAATAGAAAATTGAGATGTTGCAAGACGCATTGGAGTAGGCTATGAAGATAGAGGCCATGGCGGGATATCCGCAAGAATTTAAAGGAGGAGCATCAGCTCAGGACCCTTCCATACTGGGACTACAACATCAAATAGCTAGCCTAATATAGAAATTGAAAGAAATTCAACCAATGTGTCCAGCAAGGCCAAACGTATGGGGTAAGCACTGTTTAATGGAATGACACGTGGTAACTGAATGTCCTCAGCTGCAGGGCCAGAATGTGGGAACATCAGTGACAGGGGCACTGGGAGCTCTACCAGTAGGAGGGGTTACATAGATAAACACCCAAGGATTATATCTGCCACAACACCTGTACACGAGGTTCACCATGCAACATAATTTAGCGATGACTGAATATTGTGAAATATGTAAAAGCATGGGTCGTTCACCCTGCCTATGCCCCATATTGCAGAAATACTCCAACATTCTGAACAACATATATTGTGAGTTTTGTGCATCTACCACACATAGCACAGAGAAGTGTAGGGCTCTCGATGCCTTGGCGAAATGATTAGACAGGCCTTCATATAGAGTGAACAAGGCTCCCAGAGGATGAGGAGGAGGCATGAGAGGAGGCTGAGCAAGAGGAAGGGGACCAATACGATGCTACAATTGTGACCAAGAGGGCCACATAGCTAGGGAATGTCCACTTCCTAGAAGACCCTGCTACTCTCAGTGCATGGTTAACACGCATGCAACATAGGACTGCGCAGAGCTCATTAAAAGATGGGAAGAAAGAGACAGACAAAGAGGAACAAATATGGTAAATGCAGAGCCGAGAATAATAGAGGCTCAAGCTATATAGAACATGGCCATAGTGATACGAGGAGGAAAAAGAACCGGGGAAGATGCACAAATGATGGACCCGATAAGATTGATAAGGCCAACATATCCAAAGCCAATGTTCAGGCCCGAAAGATAGAAGCATTTCTTTCAAGAAGCAGTGGAAACATTTGACCAGCTTGGGGGAAGCAAAGGCATTGAATTGCCACAAACCAAGGAAGATAATGAGAACCAAGCTAGTTCAGGTACTACGATTGAAGAATGGTTCCGTCTATTTCTAAAAATTGTTAACAACACGCCAATGTTAGAACAGTTAAAGAAGAACCTGGAATGAGTAGTGCAGAAGGCCACAGAGCCAGGGGAGTTAACTGACACAACACAGAAATATATACGAAGAGTGAAGAGAAATAAGAGAAGGACAGGAAAAGAGTTCCGGGTGAACACTCAGGTTTCGGGATTCCAAATTAAGGACACAATGCTTGACCTAGGGTCCGATGTAAATATCTTGCCAAGAAATACATGGGAAGAATTGGGAAAGCCGAGGCTAACATACTCACCAATTCAACTCCCTATGGCGAACCAGTACTACATTGTGCCCATAGGCAGACTGGAGGAGGTCGAAGTCAACGTTCCGGGAGTGAAGACATACACGGACTTTGAGGTCATCGAAATCATGGGGGACAAGGATCCCTATCTAACATTGTTGGGGATCGACAAAGCTTTTGAAAATTACAAAGTAATAGATTTAAAGAAGGAACTAATAATATTTGAGGACGGAGAGGTCATAGTCACTCAACCACTCAACCTGTATCAAGGTCCCCGATACACTAAGTCTATTGATAATAGAGAAGATGCTCAGCTTCCTGACCATATTTATCAACTGAATATAGGAAAAAAGGAAGATTACATCAACCCGACGGCAAGAGGATATATAAGTTGGAAAAGCATTCAACCAGGGGATATTACAGTTGATCACCCAGTGTACTTTGCAAGTCGAAAATTATCAACAGTAGAAGGGAACTACACCACGACAGATCGGGAAGCATTAGAAATGGTGTATTCCCTTCAAAAGTTTCGTCACTACCTGTTGGGAGGTATGTTCAAGTTTTTCACAAACCATTCAGCTTTAAAGTACTAGTAAATAAACTAGTCTTAGAGCGAAGAATCTGTAGATGGCTCTTACTTTTCCAGGAGTTCACCTTTAAGGTGATCATCAAACCCGGGAGACTGAACGTGGGGCCATACCCCCTATCAAGGTTGGAAAACAGGGAAAATGAAGGGTCCCTAGATGATCAACTGCCCGACGCTAATCTTTTTTTAGTAGAAGACATCCCAGAATACTTGGAACAAATAGAAACCTACCTAACAACAGGAAAATGCCCAAAAGAATATACCGCAGTACAGAAAAAACACCTAGTATTCTGAGCAACAAAATACCAGCTCATCGCAGGACACCTGAATAAGATGGGGCTAGACCAAATTTTACGAAGATGCGTTCTAGACCACAAGAGGGAAGCCGTACTGTGGGAGTGCCACTCTAGAGTTGTGGGAGGACATCTAGGAGCTAAACCGACAGCGAGGAAAGTATTGCAGGCAGGTTTATGGTGGCTGATGGTACACATTGACAGTAAGGCATTCGTAAATAAATGCAATGTTTGCCAGAGGACAGGACGTCCATCGCATAGAGACGAGCTTCCACTACACCCAGTAAAAGCACTGCAACCATTCGAGAAATGGGAAGTCGATTTTATAGGCCCAATTGCACCTGTTGCAAGACTCTCATAGGCCCGGTATATCATCACAACAATATTCTATCTAACAAGATGGGCAGAGGAAATTCCAGTGAAGGATTGCACAGCCAAAATAACAGCATGGTTCATATTTGAAAACATAATCAGCATGTTTGGTTTCCTGAAAAATCTGACAAGTGATCAAGGTACGCATTTCATCAATGCTACCATTAAATCCCTACTCGAAAGCTTCATGGTACAACATCACAATAGCGACCCTTACCATCCACAAGCCAATGGTACAGTAGAAGCATTCAACAAGATCCTAGAGAAGGGCTTAACGAAGATCTGTAACACTCAACGAGACGACTGGGACAAACGTATACCAGCAACCTTGTGGGCGTACAGAATGACTTTCAAGAGGCTCAATAACCAGACGTCATTCCAGCTCGTGTATGGAAGAGAAGCCGTAATACCAACAGAGTTTGTCATACCCAGCCTTCTAATCGCAACCTCACTCCAACTATCACAGGAAGACTCACTATAGGAAAGGTTACATGAACTACATGCACTAGAAGAAGGAAAGTTTTTAGCAGAATTCCACCAAACTGTCCAGAAAGAAAGACAAAAAGCTTGGCACGACCGCCATATCAAGCACAAAAATTTCAAGGTCGGCAGAAAAATTTTACTCTATGAAAATAAGTACCAGAAGTTCCCAGGGAAACTGCAAATGCATTGGATAGGATCATACCACGTAATCGAAATCAAAGATTCAGGAGCAGTTCGGTTAGCACAACTGGATGGCCAGATACTGCCAGGATGGGTGAAAGGCGCACGCCTGAAACCCTACCACAAGTAAGTTCCTCATTTCATTTTCAATAAATTTCGCAACTGAGAGGAGCCAGTAGGGTAGATTAGACTATATTAGATAGAGTCAATAACTCTCTCGCACCCGAGAAGAGATTAGACAGGATTCCCAGTAAAAAAAAATTGTAGCACAAGAAAAATTCAATGTTCATTTGCGGAGACCGCAATGCAACCGATTGTGATTAGGGGTAGTGTTTTCTTGTCATCAACATCGGAAGAACGTGTGAACATTTTTTGGTCAATTTAGTGTGTCCTAAATTGCTACATTAATTTGTCAATCTGGGATTCGTAAGCTGACAAAGTGTGGCGCACTATATGTGCAAGATAACCTATCTCTTACTTTTTTGTCATTTTTGGTTTTTTTATTTATCTTGGGTTTTTATCTTGGTTGGTTTCCTAATGTGAGATGGAAATTCTAAAAGACAAGTATGGATATAAATGTTCAAGGCAATGATGTCCTTTATAATGATTTCCCAAACTTCAAACTTCAAAAGGGTTTTAAAACATGCAATGACAAAATTAATTCCTAAAAGAAAATGAAAATGTGCCACTATGCTAGTCAAACAAACAGTGAACTATTGATCATGAAACCCATTACCCTTGCTGCTGTCTAAATACAAAATAAACTGTGCTCAAAGAAATCCAAGAATTGCAAGCAAAGTAAAGCTAAAATCAAATTACATCAACTCATATTCTGACCCCTCACCATTAGTCTCGCTATGGCTTTTGGAGGTAATCATAAACAACTTGAGAAATCTGATATCTAATTTGCAGAAAAATAAACTAATATAAAATTACACACTCATACTTCAATCCCTCACCATTAGTCTCGCTATGGCTTTCGGAGGTAACTGATAATGACATGAGAAATTTAATATCTAACTTGCAGAAAAATAAACTAATATCAAACTACACACTCATACTTCAATCCCTCACCATTAGTCTCGCTATGGCTTTCGGAGGTAACTGAAAATGACATGAGTAATTTAATATCTAATCTAACTAGTAAAGCAAATGTACAAAACTGAAATAAATAAAACAGTGCTGGAATTAAAAGCTAAGAAAAATAAATCAGCAAAAGGACAAGACTAATTCCATGTCATTAGTCATTGTAAAACTATGTGCAAATGCCCGGGCTGCCGTAACTGAAAATGACATGAGTAATTTAATATCTAATCTAACTAGTAAAGCAAATGTACAAAACTGAAATAAATAAAACAGTGCTAGAATTAAAAGCTAAGAAAAATAAATCAGCAGAAGGACAAGACTGATTCCATATCATTAGTCATTGTAAAACTATGTGCAAATTCCCGGGCTGCCTATTGTAATCTGGAACAAAGACACTGATCAGTTAACAACAATATAAAGCATGAAAAATTATGAACAGAAATAAAACGTTAATACCATAACAGATGTAGTATATACACGTGAATGATTATGGCATAATGAACATAAGAAAATAAAGCATGAAACTATACAGCAATACACAAAACCTCGGCGTGTGCAGGGGCCCTCTGCACAATCCTCGGGAAGTAGCTATCAACCACGAATTATGCTTATGAACAGAGTCTTCTCATATATTCAAAATGCAATCATAACAAGGAAATAATGTCACGGCACAGTGGGCTTTCTTGACAGCCAAATTACATTACACTAGCTAACTACTATGCGTATGAGAATGCATTATTTATAACAGAGGAAGACATAACTAATTTCCTACAATCTGCATTGATAAAAGACACGTGAACAACCACGTCCAGAAATCTAGCATTATGGCTGCCGTGAAGATTAAATCTATGGAGAGTGGC
>JAXQQM020093125.1:0-21981 GCA_034641835.2 Pinus albicaulis | reverse complement strand
AACTTTTCCCAAGTATCCAACCCTGAAAATGACTCAGAAAATACAATATATAGACCATCCTAACCCCATCCCATGCATCTAGGGGTTGAGCTCATCCTTATAGGAGCTATTTCAACCAATTCTAAACATGGAGCTAAAATCTAGGCAGCCAAACAACTTGCCTCTATATGCTAGGAAACTGATCCATTCACTCAATTTTCACTTTTTAGTGAATGAATCCTCTAGAACAAGTACAAACATGCCAAATTTACATCATAGTCATCAAATTACATCATGGTAGGTCAATCATCACATGAAAAAGTAAAACTAGTCAAAACTGGGTGAATTTCTGAGCTGAAGAATGAAAATGAGGCAAAATTTCTCTATGCGTCGCGCTCAAAAACTCAATGCGTCATGCCACTTTGGAGGTGATTTTGAGGCACTTACTGAAGTAAAAATTGAGCTCATGATATCTCGTTGGAAAGCCCTAGATGTCTGCTATCCAACCCAAGTGGAATTTTTCAATTTGGATGTCATTTTCCCCTCAAAAACTGCAATCTCCCAAGACTGGTTCTTGCTGGTGCAAAAAGTGGCAGAAAGGCCATTTTTGGAGCGTTTTTGGCCCTTTAGGCAGCCCAGAATTTGATGAAATGATTTGGCCATTCCTAAAAATACATAATATATCATGAAAAACCCAAAAATGCAAAGTTTTCCTCCAGAAGATGTCCCAATCATAAGCACGCATTGGGTGGCGCGACGCGTCGGGTGGAAAAACCTGTTTTGCAACCGAAATTTTCAAAAATGACAAAATCTTCTCCAAATTTGCTGAAATTTGGAGTTAAGGTCTCCCATCATGTCTCATGCTCTGCCAAGGAAGCTTCGGCCATGTTTCGGAGTTGATCTGGCCTTTTCTGACGTTTTAGTGCTTTTCTCAATCTCGCCTTCAGGATCTTCATTTTTGCTCTGCAAACGTGTGTGCGGGCCCAATAGTGATTCTTCATATGTCTGAGAATGTATTTGTCCCTACTGGCCTTCGCCAAGAGCTTCTCCAGATGAATATTGACATGCGTAAGGCAAGTCTCTCGCTTAACTGGTGTCATGTCACCTGGTCTCTTCCGGGCCAATTCACGGTCTTCACGGATTTGCCGCAACTCTATGAGTGTATGCTGATCATCCAATTGTTTATTCTGCTACTCCACGTAATTTATAACCCACTGAGCTCTCTGCAACTTCATGGTCAAAGTATCAATCTCAGCCTTTTGTTCCTGGATGATCTGTTTCAGCTTTGAGCTAGGAGAGCTCGCATCAACATCGATCAAAATAAAATCAGTATCTTGGCCTCGCGAGGGGCCCTCATCGTGCATAGGCCTCTTGCCTCTGTCCTGTACCTGTGCTGATGTAGAAGGCGAGACCCCTTCCACGCCATGTGGAGATAGTACTCGCGCTGCTGATGAAGGTAAGGAGACCCCTTCCACCCCTGGTGGAGATAATACTCGTCTTGTTGCTGCAAATAAGGCTCTGTGGCCTCTCTGATATGTCACACACACGGGAGCACTGATAGGCTCAGTCTCAGGAACCTCAAACTGATGTGAAGGGTCTGCCTCATCATGAACAATCTCAGGAGGAGGCTGGGGGGTTGCAAAGAAGTCACGAGAAATGAACTCATCCCATGTGATGCCCTGCAAACCAAGCTGATGTACCACAATGATTTTAATGAGCGCATAATGATAAATGCTATTATGTTGCTGCTCTGGAGTCTTCTTCTGCACAAGGGTAGTAATCCGCTCTATGTTTCAACACATGAAGTATGGAATATTCATCAGTCGCACTCTAGTGAAGTGCATCAAAAGTCTGATATGATATGCATAAAGGCGCGATAATCTACCCTCACAGCTGAAGTATCTAATGATGAGTTTCATTAATGGCGCATAGGACTCCTTCAGAAACCGAAACGGGGACACTCTGCTCAACTGTCTCAAATATCCAGGCCTGATGTAAGGCTCATAATATGTTCTATCCAGCTGCTGTCTCTTATTCCACTCCTCACCAATGTTCGGTATCCCGGTCGCATCAGAAATGGTCCCTGGTGTCAAAGTGAAGTTCACTCCAGCAAGATTTACATGACCATCATGGAAATGTAGGAAAAATAAGCAAACTAACTCTGGATGGTGCTGAATCTGAGATATCATCTCGCAATACCGAAAACATAAATGTTTCTGAAAGCATGTCATTGCAAGCGGGTAGGCCTGCAATTGAGCCAAAGAAGTGGGCTCCTCCCTGACGTGCCTGCCACTGTTATGAGACCTCCTCAGTACATTTAGCTCTGCGGTTGAATCACTGTCCTACTCATATCCCTGCTCATATGATGAATTTGTCTCTGACATGATGCTAAAAAAAAGTATATGCTGATATATGTATGGTGAAAACAAGAGTTTTGGTGTATGCTTTAATGCCAAATGTGCCACATATAATAAGGTGCTATGAAGAAATATCACAGTGGGAAAAGGACTGTCAAATGAGATATAAGTGTGAGGACAATCACTGTTTGGGGAATTTAGGGATTTGGGGATTTATAAGTAATGTGGAATAGGCGATAGTGATGGGGGGTAGTTTAGGAACAAGAGTTAATGAAATGGAAACATATAAGTGCAGTCAAAGACATAAAGGTAGCCCTTGAATCTTGTGGAAATTACGATTTTATCAATGAAGGGAAATGGTGACAAGTGATAGGGTTTGGGGATTCCAAAACATTGCGACAAAGGGTAGAAGGGATATGGGACAGTGGGTATAGGAGAAGGGATCGTGATATAATAGTGTGACAGTGATAGCAGTGACAACAATGATAACAATGACAAGAGCACAAATGACAATAGAATGAGAGTTTAAGCACCAACGTTTCAAGTTTTAACCACCTCTTTTCAAACTCTAAGAGAAAATTTTGATGGGGATATAGGGTTACATTTCACCGTTTCAATTCTTTTATGTCTTCGCTCCTAAACCATAGCACCATAACTAAAAATCATTAAGCAGGCTTTATCAAACTTACTTGGTGAAATTTGAGTTGAAACAAATCGAGTTTTTATGGAGTGAAGATGATTTTAGCCTTGGGGGCTCTGTGCGCCGCGCGCAAGCCCAATGCACCGCGCTCAATGGGTGCGCCGCGCCCTTAGGAATTTGCACTGTGTCTTCCGGTTCTATGTGCCATGGCCTGTATCTTTATATTGAAGCCTCTCTCAAAACACAGTTTGGTCTCTCAACTTCCAACTTCGACTTCTCCCTTGGATTTTCTGAATGCCTCTTGATGCAAATGAATAAATAACTTTGAGAAATATCTTGAAAAGAGATGGTTTTAATTTTTTCTTCTCAAAACCCATTTTGTAATTTTTTTTACCTTGGCACTTTTTCATTTAATACAACTTTTGTCTTTTTGTTTCCTCATGACTTTCTGAGCTTCGAATGATGAAATTGGTTGATTTCTTGCAGGGATGTTGGCATCGATCCTTGGCAAAGGATGACCAGAGTTTGCATGGTGAAGTACATCATGGTGATAAGATACATTTTATTACAAAAATAAATTTTGACAATTTCTTATTCAAAACAGAGTTTTGAACAAGAAATGTCCTTGAGCATGTTTGATGATAAAAATTTTGAACTGAAAACTTATTGAAAACCTCCTCATGGCCTGCGAGCATTTTTCAAAATTTCGAAAGACCAAACCCTAGACCTAGAAACTAAACTGACTCTTTTTGACCAAAACAGCATCTAGGACTGTAGATGACATGAACTGAACTTTGATGAATTTTGAGAAGATTTGACCAAATCAGTAGGTACAAGCATGAGGGAAAATGAATGAGCAAAACCTTTCTGTCAGACAATGGCATGCCCCTAACGGAATGCAGATGAATGAGCGGAATGAGACACCTAAACAATGAAATGCAATAAGAGAAATGATCTCTGACGGAGGGATGTAAAGCCCGACTCTAACATTGGCTCCAATGGGGATGGTAGCTCCTTGGAGGTGCCAAGAACGGCAGATCTTTGGGAGAGCAGACCAGTGCTTTCGTCCATTGGGCTATGGAATTGATTATTTTGACAAAACAACTCAAGACTGTTGACTGAATTTATTTGACTGAAATTTTGACTCAAACTGACTCAATTTTTTAAAATAGAAATGACTGAACCAGACCGACTAAACAGACTCAAACTAAAACTGAAATCCTTCTTCAGAATTATAGCCTTCACTTCGGGCCCCAGACTGAAGAAAATACTACAGTGCACACTTACAATGAAATTGAAATACATGATATGTACAATGACAATGTGATCAGCAGAAAACATCTTAGAAATGGTACCGCTTGAGCAGCCGACCATTGACCGGCCCTCCTGGAAAGTCTTCACCATTCATCTCCTTCAAAAGAAAGGCGTTCTGACCTCGATATGCTGCAATCTTGAAAGGACCTTTCCAGAGGTTTTCAAACTTACCGTGTTTACCTTTGTCCTCGTTCCTAGCATCCCACTTCAGTACCACTTCCTCCAACTGGAATTTATCCGCCTTCGCTTTCCTGTCATAGATCTTTTTAATTCTCTCCTGCAACTTAAATGTGTTCTGGAAGACCTCTTCTCTCGTTTGCTGCAAATGAATCATCTGATTTATCCTTCTCTGCATATGGCTTTCTTCACTACCAGTTTCCTGAAGAAGCTTGACCACCGGAACAACAAGTGATGTAGGAAAGACTGTATCTACTCCATAAACTAATTCGAAGGGGGACATACCAATAGACTTCTTTTGACTTACCCGATCAGCCCATAGCGCATTCACCAGCTTCTTATGCCAACTCTTCTTATTAATGTCCATCAACTTTTTAATGATATTGACTAGAGACTTATTGGAAGATTCCGCCAAACCATTTCCTTGCGGATGATAGGCGGTTGAATGTCCCAAAATAATTTTATACTTAGCACAAAACTCAATCATCTTTCTTGATTTAAAAGCCGCTGCATTATTAGTGATCAATTTACTCGGGCAACCAAAACGAGACAAAATGTTGTTCTCAAGGAAAGAAATAATTACCGAATCGGTGGCTTGCCTTGTAGGAACTGCTTTGATCCATTTCGTAAAGTAATCGGTGGCTGTTAGAATCCATCTATGCTGTCCTGAGGAAGGAGGATGGATTTCCCCAATGAAATCCAAACCCCATTGCTGGAAAGGGGTGCTTACCTCAATAGGCTTGAGTGGCAATGGCTGTAATTTCTGTCTTCCTTCGAAAATCTAGCACTCATGGCAGCCTTTGACTGTTTTATAGACATTAGCAAACAATGTCGGCCAATAGTACCCTGCTCTCAAAATCTTATTGGCAGTTGTCTTCTAAAAATGATGACCGCCACAATCTCCTTTGTGGAAATCTTTCATTACCTTCTTCGCTTCTTCCTCCACCAAACAATTCAATAACACACCACCCGAATCTTTCCAAAAAAGTGCAGAATTCAAAATGCAAAATTTTGCAGCTTTGAGTTTCAATGTTCTACCTTTGTTTCTAGTCATGCCGGGCGGTGATGACAAATTTTGAAGAACATAGACGATATCTGAATACCATGGGGAATCAACAAACATTTCCGATACCTGAAGTGGCGAATTCTCCTCATCCTCATCAGACATAGCAGCAATCATATTTATGTCTAATGCGTGCAAATTCAATTCAGTCATAAGCTTCGCCAGCCCCTGTCCCTTGATCAGTTTCGTGGGCCTTATTTCCACATCATATTCTAGCAAAGCTGCGATCCACTTACCATGTCTTCCTTCCGGATGAGTTTGTACTAAAACATCTTTCACGGCAGCATTAGGAACATAAGCTAAAATATGGGAATGTAAAATGTATACCCGAAAATCCTTCAATGCCTTTACCAGTGCCAAAGCTTTCTTCTCAATGATGTTGTATTTCAAGGCCGCGTCTCTAATAGTTCGACTGAAAAATGCTATAGGCTTCTCATGTCCATCTCTTTTCTGCATTAACACAACTGCCATGGTATGCTCCGAAGCGAAGGAAAACAAAATAAAGTCTTGGGTGTAATCCGGGCTGATTAACACCGGAGTTGAAGATAGTGCCAATTTCACCAAATTAAAGGACTTTACTGCATCTTCAGTCCACTTCACTTGGCTGTCCTTTTTCAACATATTTGTTATTTCTCTCAAATGTTCAGCAAGGTTTGGGACAAAACGGCGCAAAAAGTTCATCTTACCATTAAAAGACTGAATCTCTTTCTTGTTCCTGGGAGGGTCAATTTACTGGATTGCTTCAACACCTGCTGGATCAATACGAATGCCATCTTTGGAAATAATGTGACCAAGTAATTTACCTTCATCCATGGCGAATAAGCTCTTCTTAGGATTAAGCGAGACACCATATTTTCTACACTTCTGAAAAACAACTTTCAAGTGATACATATGCTCTTCATCTGAATTGGAAAAAACCGTCAAATCATCAAGGTATATAACAAGGAAAACATCTTTTTCATTCGCAAAAGCCATGTCCATCGCCCGCTGGAAAGTTGCACCAGCATTCTTCAAACCAAATGGCATCTTGGCATAGTGGAATGTTCCCCACGGAGTGGTGAACGTTGTTTTGTCGCGGTCGTCCTCATGAACCAAAATTTGGTTATATCCAGAATAACCGTCGAGTAGTGACATCCGAGATGCACCCACTACTCGCTGCAATATATGATCCATCTTAGGCAATGGATAATTTTCCTTCAATGACACCTTGTTCAAATTTCTGAAATCAATACACAATCGAATCTCACCTGTCTTTTTCCGCACTGGCACTAAATTGGAAATCCAATCAGAAAATCTGATGGGAACAATGATTCCTGCTTTGTACAACCTGTTTACCTCCTTCTCAATCGATGGCAGCAACTTCAGATTGATTCTTCTTAGCTTTTGTCTGAAAGGCTTCTGATTAGGCTTAATAGGGATAGTATGCTGGATGATATTAGTGTCATACATCTTTAAATCTGAGTAATCCCAAGCGAAAGAATCAACAAATGAAGACAACAAACTCACATATTTAGATCTTACCTCCGGTGACAATGATTTGGATAACTTCACCATTTTGGGGTGTTCGGCTGTCCCAATATTTACATCCTCAACTCCTTTTTCAGTCGGTCGTAAAATTGGCTTCTTGGCCACATCATCCTAATCGAAGAGTTCTTCTAAAGGTATCAAATATTTAGGAATAATGTTATCTTTCAGCTGCAACACCTCCATTTGATTTACTTGAACATCATCACCATTATCATATTCTACATCGATTGAGGTATCTTTGAACTTACCTTTACTTTGCAGAAAATCATTAATCTCATCATCATCTTGGAAAACTTGCCAACATCTCTGATTATCCGAGACGGTAGGATGGTGCTTCACATGGATTTCGAACTTATTACTTGAATTCATTGGGATCTTCAAGTTACTTGCTGCCTTAGCAAGTGCATCTGCAATTCCATTTTGAATGCGAGGAATACAAGTCAAGGTATAATCTAAAAACTGCTTCAAAATATCAAGGACAGTGTTTCGGTAAGCCCGCATCTGGGGATGTTTCGTTTGATATTCACCCTTTACCTGCTTAATCACCAATTCGGAGTCACCATAGACTGCAATTCTCTTAGCATTCAGCTTTCTAAGAATCTTTAGGCCAGCAATCAGAGCTTCATACTCAGCCTCATTGTTTGAACAATCAAATGCTAATTTGTAAGAACATACCCGTACATTGCTTGGTACCTTATTTGGAGTGGAGAAAGGGTTGCGTAGCCAAATACCAATCCCAGCACCATCATTGCCCACTGCACCATCGAAATCCATGGTCCATAGACCCTCTTCATCATCCTCTAAGTGCTGAAATTGTGCTAGCTCTGTTTTTTCTGCTTGCTGTCCACTATCTTTAGCTGATTGCTCAACTGTGCTTTCTGGCTTTTGCCTTTCTTTTTGCAACACTTCTCTGAAATTCTCGGTAATTTCTGGAATATCTTCTACTTAAACTAACTGACTATCTACATCATTGAAACTATCGGCAAACAAAACAAAAGACTCTAGATCTGTATGTACATAATTAATCGGATGATTAATCGGTTTCTCCTTGGTTGTAATCATATACTTCATTTTTTGTTCCCGATACAATTTTCTCATTTGGCCAAACACGGGAATCGTCGCATAGGAGAAATCTAACTGTAATGTCCCTTTCAATTTTTCTCCCCAAGATCTGGAAAGCAACATACCAAATCTCGGAGGAATGTCTGCTACAACAACGTCCATCAAAACATTCTTTGTAGGAATCTGATCCAAACTTACAACCAAGTCTTTAATGAGCCCAATACATCTCACTCTGCTAGAATCAAATGAATAAAGATCATGGTACTTCCTGGTAATGTCTAAACCCAAATTCTCCATGATTTCTTTCGGCATAAGATTATGGGAAGCACCGGAATCGAACATGGCATTATGCAATACAAACTCATGCAATCGAAGACTGATATAAAAAGGAGGCACTTCGCTGTCCGGAGACTCACCATCTAAAGCTGGTCCAAATATCAGCTCCGGTTGATCATCTTCAATATTCACCATGTCAGACATGCAATCGAAATTCAAATTTCTAGAAACTTGACCTTTATAACTGTTGTTCCTCATTAGTTCGGTCAAGGGAATGGATACCTTTAATTTTGAAATCTCATTCTCCAAACTAAAGGCTGAAGTATTTTCGATCTCTTTGGCTGGATCATCTTTCTTTTCAACCTTCTCCCTCGATGTAATTGGCTGATTTGATTTTTCTGCTGATGATGACTTGGTGGCAGCGGGATCAACTATCTCTTTTGCTTTCTTTTGTGCCACAGGTGAATCATTTTTGGGTGCTGAAACTTCCTTTCTCTTCTGAATTGGATTGACTGGTACATATCTGCTTCTAAGAGAATATTGTTTCTTCTGGGCTGACAATGCATTCATATATCCTCTCTGATACTCATCCGACTCTTCCTCAAGAGCAGCATCATTAGCCAAGATAAAATCCTCATCTTTTTGTACCGCTGAAATTTCTGCATACTCATCATCTTCGGTGATATAAATGGGCAAATCATCAGGAGTAAAGAAATGATTTTCCTCCCCTACTACATCATCTTCATCATCTGAATCCTGACCAACAAAATTCTGCTGAAGAGGTGTCTTTACTTGCTGTTGGGCTGCTGGTTCTTGTGCTTACTGTTCTCGTTGCTTAATCCTGAATTGTGGTTGTTGCTGACCACGGAAGTTGGGATTTCGAATCTACGGTTCGGGCTTATCAAGAGTGAACCTTTCAAACATTTTTTCCACCTTGCGAAGTATCTGATCTGTAGATGTACAAGCTTCTTCCTTTATCACAACTTTCTTCTCTGCTTTCAATCTAGCTCTCTTATCATTCAAATTCGCCTCAACACTCACAGCAATCTTCTGCATGTCCTCTAAAGTGGGCGGATCTCTATCTCGTAATGAATAGGCCATCGCTGGATCAAAACCATCCATGAATTTTAACAAAGCTGATTTCTTAGAAGGCCTCAAGTCATTAGGAATTGCATTATAAACCGCATTAAATCTAATAATATAGTCTTGGACGGACTCACCAGGATTGCGCTTGATCTTGGTATACTCAGAAGTGATTTGAAGCGGATATTTTTTCATTTCCCACCAATCTAAAAAATGTCTCTGAAGCTCTTCTAATGTATTAATACTTCTGGGCTGCAAAGCTCTGAACCACTTGCGTACCTCACCTCCAAAAGTTTGCACAAACAATCTCATGGAGACATTCTCTTCATCAATTTCATGGAGGTCCAAAAAGTCTGTCATTCTATCAATATGCTGCTGAGCGGGCACACTTTGAGGAGTACCATCAAACAAAGGAATTTTACTCTGATAATCAGCAGGCATAGGATCCAATTTTGCTGGAAAAACAAGAGGTGCGAATCTAGCGGCCATTGCTCTTGGTGGATTTATGATCTATCTTGGAGAAACGGGTGGAGAAGGAGCAGTAGGTGTACGAGGTGTATGTGGTGGAGATGGAGGAGGAACTACTGCTGATTGCTGATCAGAAATGGATGGTTGTACGGGAATGGTAGGAATGAAAGAAGGTTCAGCGCGAACTTGTGAATCAGATGTAACTACTGATGGACCAAGAGTTTCAGAAGCGGACTCTATGAATTCAGGGATATTCGTTGCCACAATAGAGTTCTGAAGATTCAAAATGTAATTATCAATGGATCTATTGGCTTGTTCAATCTCAAGATACTTGATAAACTCAAGATTTATGACGGTAGAACTAGTAGCACTTTCAGATTTAGTTTCAAACAACGACAACTCGAACCGATCATCAAACTCAATATCTTCAATGAATTTAAATACAGTAGGGTATGAATGAGATTTAAACAAAGGGATCACGGGACTTTCTCAATGGAGGATTCTTGAAATCAGATTAGGATTCTCATACACTGGAGGCGGATCAGGATTGGGATGTGATCTAGTATGTCTTCTGGAAGCCAGTGTGTTGATCTTATTCAAAAATCAAAGGACAAAACCGATCTATTCAGCCTATCAAATTCTAGACTCAATCACCCAAAAGTCTAGAACGATGTAATATACTGGGGTAATTCACAAATCAAATTTCACGTTCACAAGCTAAACCGGATATCGACTGAAGCAGCGTTTATCTACTTCCGCTAATGCAAGGCAAAAGCGTTTCGAAAGCTACCTGGCGTGACTTCAGACTCCGTCTGTAACTTATGAAACAAATAACATCAACAAGCAAACCATTTTCTTCCCCAGTATGGTCGCCACTATGTTAGTTCCCAAATCCACCTTAGGCTGAAATAAGGCAGAAGAAGGACAACACCAAACCACGCTCAGCCTCGTAGCTAGCCCTACGAGGATAGGAGAGGGCTCTCTCCGGGTCAATCTCAATGAAAATATTCAAAGGGGCTTGAGATGACTAAAACAACAACTGATCTTAGGCTAGATAAACAAATAGGAGGGTTTGATTTTGATTTTTAAGGGTTTTTGTTGGAAAAAGGGAAAGGCAATTTTTGGGCTTGGGGATGAGGCCAAATCTTGCAGAGTTCAAGTTGGGGCAGGGTAGGAAATGACTTTGATGTCTTAGATCAAATTAATGGATAGAAAAGACTGTTGAGAAGTTGAAGAGGGCAAGAGAGTGCAAGGATCCTCTTCAAACTGACGAAGAACATAAAAAACTAAACAAAAGCTTAAGGCAGAGCACCAGCAAATCAATGAATTCTACCTCAATTACTCATTTGTTTAATTCAGAAGCATAGAGAAGGGAAATGGCATACATATAACATTAATGAAACTTACAATAACATGAGAAGAACATCATCAAAACTCAAAAGCCACAAGGATCCCAACAAGTGCTGCAAAACTCTGGTCTTTCCTTTGCCAAAAACTGAAAATGGATATACAATGAGGTGCCAAACTTTTCCCAAGAGTCCAACCCTGAAAATGTCTTAGAAAATACAATATATAGACCATCCTAACCCCTTCCCATGCCTCTAGGGGTCGAGCTCATCCTTCTAGGAGTTGTTTCAACCAATTCTAAACATGGAACTGAAATCTAGGCAGCCAAACAACTTGCCTCTATATGCTAGGAAACTGATCCATTCACTTAATTTTTACTTTTTAGTGAATGAATCCTCTAGAACAAGTAAAAACATGCCAAATTTACATCATGGTTACCAAATTACATCAAGAGAGATCAATCATCACATGAAAAAGTAAAACTAGTCAAAACTGGGCGAATTTCTGAGCTGAAAAGTGAAATTTGGGCAAAATTCCTCTATGCGTCGCGCCCAAATTCTCTATGCGTCGCGCCACTTTGACCCTGTTTTTGGGCACTTCCCAAAGTCCAAATTGAGCTCATGATAACTTGTTACAAAGCCCTAGATGTCTTCTATCCAACCCAAGTGCAATGTTTCAATTTGGATGTCATTGGCCCCTCCAAAGCTGCAATCTCCCAAGACTGGTTCCTGCTGGTGCAAAAAGTGGCAGAAAGGCCATTTTCAAGGTGTTTTTGGCCCTTTAGGCAGCCCAGAATTTGACGAAATGCTTCGGCCATTCCTGAACATACATAATATATCATGAAAAACCCAAAAATGCAAAGTTTTCCTCCAGAAGATGTCCCAAACGAAAGCGCGCGTCGGGTGGCGCGACGCGTCAAGCGGAAAAACCTGTTTTGCAACCAAATTTTTCAAAATGAAAAAATATTCTCCAAATTTGCTGAAATTTGGAGTGAAGGTCTCCCATTATGTCTCATGCTCAGCCAAGGAAGCTTCAGCCAAGATTCGGAGCGGATCCGACCTTTTCCGACGTTTTAGTGCTCTTCTCAACCTCGCCTTCAAGATCTTCATTTTTTCTCTGCAAACGTGTGTGCAGAACCAATAGTGATTCTTCATATGTCTGAACATGTCTTTGTCCCTATTGGCCTTCACCAAGAGCTTCTCCAGATGAATTTTGACATGCGTAAGGCAAGTCTCTCGCTCAACTGGTGTCATGTCACCTAGTCTCTTTCGAGCCATTTCTCGGTCTTCACGGATTTGCCGCAACTCTATGAGTGTCTGTTGATCCTCCAGTTGTTTATTCTGCTGCTCCAAGTAATCTATAACCCACAGAGCTCTCTGCAATTTCTCGGTCAGCGTGCTGATCTCAGCTTTTTGCTCCTGGATTATCTCTTTCAGTTTCGAGCTGGGAGAGCTCGCATCAACATCGATGAGTATAAAATCAGTGTCTTGGCCTCCTGAAGGGCCCTCATCATGCATAGGCCTCTTGCCTCTGTCCTGAACCTGTACCTGTGCTGATGTCGAAGGCGAGACCCCTTCCATGCCATGTGGAGATAGTACTCGCGCTGCTGATGAAGATAACGAGACCCCTTCCACCCCTGGTGGAGATAGTACTCGTCGTGCCGCTGCAAATAAGGCTTTGTGGCCTCTCTGATATGTCACACACACTGGAGCACTGATAGGCTTAGTCTCAGGAACCTCAAACTGATGTGAAGGCTCTGCCTCATCATGAACAATCTCGGGAGGAGGCTGGGGGGCTGCAAAGAAGTCACGAGAGATGAACTCATCCCATGTGATGCCCTGCAAACCAAGCTGATGTACCACAATGATTTTGATGAGCGCGTAATGATAAATGTTGTTATGCTACTGCTCCGGAGTCTTCTTCTGCACAAGGGTAGTCATACGCTCTATGTTTCGGCACATGAAGTATGGAACATTCATCATTCGCACTCTCGTGAAATGCATCAAAAGTCTGATATGATATGCATAAAGGCGCGAGAATCTACCCTCGCAGCTGAAGTATCTAATGATGAGTTTCATTAATGGCACATAGGACTCCTTCAGAAACCGGAACGGGAATACTCTGCTCAACTGCCTCAAATATCCAGGCCTGATGTAAGGTTCATAATATTCTCTATCCAGCTGCTGTCTCTTATTCCACTCCTCACCAATGTTCGGTATCCCAGTCGCCTCAGAAATAGTCTCGGGTGTCAAGGTGAAGTTCACTCCAGCAAGATTAACATGACCATCACGCAAATGTAGGACAAATAAGCGAACCAACTCCGGATGGTGCTGAATCTGAGATATCATCTCGCAATACCGAAAACATGAATGTTGCTGAAAGCATGTCATTGCAAGCGGGCAGGCCTGCAATTGAGCCAAAGAAGTGGGCTCCTCCCTGACGTGCCTGCCACTTTTATGAGACCTCCTCGGTACATTTAGTTCTGCGGTTGAATCACTGTCCTGCTCATATCCCTGCTCATATGATGAATTTGTTTCTGACATGGTGCTGAAAACAAGGTGTTTGACAAATATACGCTGATATATGTATGGTGAAAACAATAATTTGGTGTATGCTTTGATGCCAAATGTGTCACATATATGATAAGATGCTATGAAGAAATATCACAGTGGGAAAAGAACTGTCAAATGAGATATAAGTGTGAGGACAGTCACTGTTTGGGGAATTTTGGGATTTGGGGATTTATAAGTAATAAGAATGGGTGATAGTGATGGGGGGGTAGTTTTAGGAACAAAAGTTAATGAAATGGCAACATATAAGTGCAGTCAAAGACATAAAGGCAGCCCTTGAATCTTGTGGAAATTACGATTTTATCAATGAAGGGAAATGGTGACAAGTGATAAGGTTTGGGGATTCCAAAACATTGGGACAAAGGGTAGAGGGATATGGGACAATGGGTATAGGAGAACGGATCGTGATATAATAGTGTGACAGTGATAGTAGTGACAACAATGATAACAATGACAAGAGCACAAATGACAATAGAATGAGAGTTTAAGCACCAACGTTTCAAGTTTTAACCACCTCTTTCAAACCCTAAGAGAAAATTTTGATAGGGATATAGGGTTACATTTCACCATTTCAATTCTTTGATGTCTTCGCTCCTAAACCATAGCACCATAGCTGAAACTCATTCAACAGGATTTGATAAACTTACTTGGTGAAATTTGAGCTGAAACAAATCAAATTTTCATAGCGCGGAAGTGATTTGGCCTTTGGGGCTCTGTGCGCCGCGCTCAGTGGTTGCGTCGCGCCCTTAGGAATTTGCTTTACGTCTTCTAGCTCTGTGCGCCGCGCTTTATGCCCCAGCATGTGTGACTTAGCTACCGATCGACCTCTCTCTAAAAACACGAGTTTGGTCTCTCCAACTTCCAGCCGACTTCTCCTCTAGGATACGGAATGCCCACTCTTTTGGCCCAAATGAATAATAACTTTAAATATCTTGAAAAAGACATGGTTTTAATTTTTGCTTCTTCAAAACCCATTTATGATGTTTATGACTTTGGCACTTTTTTTCATTTAATACAACTTTTTCTTTCTTGTTTCCTCACTGACTTTCTGGAGTTTTGAATGATGAAATTGGTTGATTTCTTGTAGGGATGTTGGCATTGAACCTTGGAAAAGGAACACCAGAGTTTGCATGGTGAAGTACATCATGGTGATAAGATACATTTTATTACAAAAACAAATTTTGACAATTTCTTATTGAAAACAGAGTTTTGAATAAGAAATTTCCTTGAGCATGTTTGATGATAAAAATTTTGAACTGAAAACTTATCGAAAACCTCCTCATGGCCTGCAGGCATTATTCAACATTTCGAAAGACCAAACCCTAGACCTAGAAACTAAACTGACTCTTTTTGACGAAAACAACATCTAGGATTGTAGATGACATGAACTGAACTTTGATTAATTTCGAGAAGATTTGACCAACCCAGCAGGTACAAGCATGAGGGAAAATGAAAGAACAAAACCCTTCCGTCAGAAAATGGCATACCCCTAAAGAAATGCAGATGAATGAGCGGAATGAGACACCTAGACAATGAAATGAAATAAGAGAAATGATCTCTGATGGAGGGCTGTAAAGACCGACTCTAACAATCTTCAATAAAACATGTTTAAACCCTCTCATGGATGTCTTCCTCTGCTATCTTTGGCTCTATAATAGTATTTTTGCGCTCTAAATCACCATGACTATGACTGTGGAGACATAATGAATTCACCACCTATAAACCCTGTAAAACATGATAAACACATTATAAAAACCTGAGGGAGTGAGGATGGTTGCTTCGAAGGCTCGTGGGGATGGTGACACAGTGAGGAGAAGAGTGGATGCAGCTAAAAAATTGATGGAAAACCCCAGCAAAGCGGCTAACCAGGTGTTTTGGATGTTTGGGCACGAGGATAAACTGGGATCGTTAGATCAGGATGATCTAGGGTGGAGATCGCATGATGGAGCATTTGGGAGAACAGATGAGGAAAAATGAAACGATATCACACTATAACGTGGGCCATTAGATTAGGATGATCTACGGCTATGATTAAAAGTAAAATTGACGTTGCGAGGGGGGGTAGGTGGCATGGCAGAAAACCATTAATGGTTTTCATGCAGGCTCTGAGGGGGTAAATGGTTTTCCCAAGAAGAACGCAATTCCATAGAATAGGTGACGTGTGTCTTTTAAAAACCGCTCATATCACGTAAATTTAAGATGTTAACTTCCGGGCGCAGAATCACATGATATGAAATGTGGACCATCGGAAGATGGGCGGAAAATCCAACGGTGCAGAGTGAGCGCAATGGATGCAAGATGCGTGGGGTGGAAAGGTGGGTCGGGCCCCTGGTGATGTGATCTTCTTTGTCGTAGGGTGAACGGCGGTTTTATTTTCAACCGTTGGATTCTTTGGATGAACGGTTAGGATTAAAGATGGGGTGGGTTGTTTGAAAGGAGGTAAGGGATGTTATATGGATAGGTGGGATAGATCATGGCCGTTGGATCTGCACAAATGAACGGTGGAGATTAAAAAGGGAAGTGAAGTTTTTGAACAAGAGGAAAGCAGGGTAAGTGAACAAGCAGAGAAATGGTGGTCCGACAGCCATTGATCTGTGTAGATCAACGGTCTGGATTGACTTAGACCAAAAGGTCAGGAAAGAGGAAATTATAGGGAAATTAAGGGTTCAGAAGGGTTTTTAAGACCATTTAGCACCCGATTGCGGGGATAAGGACACATGGAGGAAGGGGCTTAAAGGCCATAAGCCCTAAGGGGCTTAAATGTCTTATAATGTAAAAAGATTGTTTTAGGCCCAAAAATAGTGCTTTTTAAGCCAAACTGAAGGTTCTGATAGGAAAAAGAAGGGATTTTTAAACCAAATAAAGGGAAATTATAAGGTTTAAATGGGTTTAGGATGAGATGGAGGTTGAAATGAAGGTATTCAAAGGAATTTTTGTGAAGGGAATAAGGGTGACAAATGGGGATTTTGTGGAAATGAAATGGAGCAAATGGAGGCCTTTTTTAGAACAGCTTCTTTCATAAATAGTAGGGTTCGTTAATGGAAACAACAGTGAAGATAATTATGAAGGATAGAAAACACATGGAGGCTTCAAGAGTGATATATTTACAAATGAAATGTTTCTCTTGAAGACTCAGAAACATATTTAGCCACCTGTTTGCTTTGACAAAATATTATAGGTGGCTAACAGTGGCTCCACATGAGGATGGCATCTTCTTGTAGGTGTCAAGAATCTCATATATAATATTTCGAAGTAGGCCAGCTGCTTGGTACTTGGCCATATTTTCTTCTGTTATCAACTGCTACAAACATGATGGATATTATGTCAGCAGGGAAAATTTTCCCAAACAACTACCTACCCATCCTATTGTCCTAACCTTTTTTCTTCAATGTGCACTTAGACTTACAGACCTTTCACATCATCATTTTTTGAAAGAAAAAACTAATCTAATTCTACCCTTATTCCTCCATGAGACCAGATTAAATAGTTGGACTTATAGCTTCTCTACCTAAACTACTATCTGTCAGGATTAAACTGTCTGACATATTTTCATTCTCTACATTCTAAAACAGAAATTGAAACATAGCTAAACCAGGATTAGATTGTCTGATTTTTTGTGGGTCCATGGCATAAATACAAGCTACACATGAACTAAAACTTTGCAGAAATTTGAAACAAAATTGTGAAGGCTTGAAATTCTGAAAATTAAGAGCATCCTTCCTTCTTCTTGTGACTCAGATTTTGGGCATTTTAGAGTCACCTTTCTTTCTTCATTTCAGCTCTGGTTTTGATCTTGTTAGAGTTGCTTCTTATTCTTTTCTCTGCTGGTTCAAGTTTTGAGCATGTTAGAACCAGCCTTTCACTTTCTCTGGCTCAGGTTTTGATCTAGTTTGAGCCAATTTCTTTAGAACTCCATAGGTTCAAGATCTGAGCTTGTCTGAACCTTTCTCTTTCTATTTTTGTCTTTTTGAATTTTTTCTTCAAAGAAAAAATCAACAACTAACTAAATGCTCACAAGCTGAGCTTATTGAGATTTCTACCTACCCTACTCTAACTTGAAATATTTACATATCTAGCTGATAAACTCTCTTTTCCAATACATCCAGTCAATCAGATGATCCCATGACTGGTCTTTGCTCATCTCTTTGAGCATGTTGGATAGGAAGGGCCACTCCCATTCTCTTTGTTTATTAACAACATCTTCTAAAATATTTTTTGTTTTTTATAACAAGCTGCTCTTGATGGCCTTTGATCCTTCTTCAAATTTCTGTAGGAAATGAGCATAAGGATCTTGAAACGATACATGGTTGTGAGTATTTGGCAAGTAGTCTTCAAACAAGATTAATTCCTCTTCCAGTGGATCAAGGAACAGATTTTCTTGAGAAAGAAATTCTTCCTCATCTTCATTATTTTCTGAACTAGAGGACTCATCATATACTGCAGTTCTTTCCTCTTGTAGCTCTGAGATATTAGAATCAGACATAATTTGAACTTTGAAATATCGATGTATTCTGCTCAAAAATTTCTTCATTGTTTTCATCTTCATCCTTTGAGATGAAAGGCTGCTAATTCCCAATCACATGAAAACTATTACTAATGATCTGAGATAAAGCAGAGTGAAGATTCAATGAATCTTCACCTTCTTCTAGACTTTCATAACTTTCCTCATCAGTATCATAAATAGCCTGTATGGGCTCATTACTTTCTTGAAGTTGATGGACACGATCTTCCTTCCACAAATCTACTAATTATGGCCCTATAGGGTCAACTTCTGTTTGGAGAACATCATCATCAGATAGATCAAAATTAGGAAAATCATTTAAGTAAGTAATGCTACCAATCAAACAAACTGGATTATTAGCAGATATTTCTTCATTGTGATTTATAGGGGGGCTTTCTGAATCTGTACAAAAAAGCTCAGTAGATGAATGGGCAAGAGTGTTTTCTTTATAAAATATTTCAGAGGCATGCTGCTTGTTTAATATTTGATCAATTTCCTCTTCTATCAAAAGAGGGATTTCTTTTTTAGCATGGACAGAAGAACATTAGTCCTCTTTCTCTTGTGTTAACTGATTTGGAGGATGGATGTCTTCTTCAGCCTCTTCTGGGGGACCTTCACTTGTGCTTGCAGGGAAACCTTGAGGATTTTCTAATGTTTCCTGATCTCAAACAATTCCTCATGATTACTATGACACTTAGTTTGGATACAAGGCTCATGAGTTGTTTTTTCTACATTATCAGGATGCCACTCTTCTTGTGTAATCTGAGATGAGTTATAATCTAGAGGGAGAGTTCCTATATGTGTTTTTTCTCCTTCCACATCATATTATGCATTTTATAAGTGATCACTTGTTTCCTCAAAGCAGTGTTCCCTATTAGCTTTCAAAATTTGGTCATGAAGTTATCTTATCAGCATCGTACAAGATATAGGTAGGCAATCAAGAATTTCTTGACAACCTTCCTCTTCATCTTCTATAGAGTCTTGATCATTATACATGTCTTGTTCATTGTCTAGGTCATGTAGGGGTTGATTTTGTTCTTGTTCTGGAAAAAGCATGGGCTGCTCTAGATCATCGACATTTAAATCAGACTCATACCTCTCCATTTTTTTTCACTAAGTATGTAAATCATTCCTGTCATTCTATCCAATAAAGCATTTAGCTTTGCTTCTCTGTCCATACATAGATCCATGTTTCTAAAAAGAGGTCACTATATCTTCTCAACCAGTTTTGGGTCTTCTACCATTGGAGTCATTTGGTATTTTGGGAGGTGTGGAGCGTGAGTCACCAGGTGGAGGGTTTAAAATGTTTGAAGCAGGCTGTTGTCCACCATCAGCAATAAAATTCCAATTTAAAGATATTATGGGTCTTCTGAGCTCTTAAGGGTATATCAAGTACAACCCACTTAGAATTCCCCAATGGAGTCACCATTATGTTGGGGTTCCTGTGTTTTGGCCAGATTGGCAAGACAAAAAGACAAGACAATGTCAAACCACTTTGGGATCTCAGGATATAGCCCTCCTAGATCCAGAGAGGGATCTCTCTATAAAAGCAAAGAATAATATATCTTTGAAGGTCAAATTAAGGTATTAGGCTAGTTATGAAGCATAGGGTTTGTTTTGTTTTTTTAGTTGGAGATCATTAACTGAGAAGGTTATGTGAAGTGAAGAAGGAAATAAGTAGAAGGATGTTTCAGCATGGGAAAATAGGTCAAGAGAAGTGCCAATCCATTGGGCTATGGAGTCATAAAAGGTTTTACTTGCATGACAACCATCCAAGGGTTTCCATAGGGCAAGTCATATATACCAAAGGATCTCTTTAGATAGGTGGTGAGATCGAACATTAAGAGATGAGGTGAAAGAAAGAAACCAGAGTGCAGCCTAAGATCAAGTAAGTAATTTTAACCTATCCTTATTTTGACAAAATTAAAAGGAAACTCTGAATAAAGATACAAAGGGTAGCTTAAGATCAAGGAAAGACTTTTAAATTAACCTGTTTCAGCATACTCTCAATGAAAAAAATCCAACAGTCCTCAAAACCAGTTTCAGACAGTAGAAAACATTTAAGATTAAACATAGAGCAAGGCCTAAGATCAGAGAAAGACTTTTAACCTTCTCTGCTTTTGACACCAACTCACAAGGAAACTTTCAAGAAAAATTGTTGGAGAAAGAACTAGAGGATAGGACTAACCATAGAATTCCCTAGTTCAATATTTACTTAGCATGAAATGAAAATATCTTTCAAGGACAATGTTTCAAGCTATACTCAGCAAGACATGGGCTCACTAACATTTCTTGGCTGGTTATACTCTATAGAACTATCCTTGAAATACACAATCAGAGGAAAACATAAAGATAAAGATTTACAGTGAGATTTAGGGTACTTCCAACAGTATGTCCTAATCTATGCTTTCTATTCTTTATCAGAGAATAATAGAAAGTATGAAAAAACATGAAAGGAGACAATTACAGTAAGGAAAACATCACGAATAATATAGTCCAGGATCCTGTGAATCTGCTTGTTCAATTGATGTGCAAAACCAGTCACATACTTTGAGCCTAGTGGCTTTTTATATTCCAAACTTCTCTTCCCAACCTACTATATTACAAACTACTCGGCTACTTCCCTCAATAACAGTTCAAACAGTCAATCAAATCCCAACCCTTTACAATGAATTTTTAATGAATACTTATAGGTGAATGAGGAGGTGGAGTAGTAGATATGAGCTTAAATGATCCATTAAGATAGGGGGGAGGAAGTATTCGAATGCCCACTTTGCTTAATGGATTTGCATTAACATGTTGGTACCCTTTAGGCTGGTTTAGAAGTCTTTGTCAGGTTGAAAATAACTCCAAGGGTATGTTTCTTGAAGTACTTTTTTGGCTGTAGTACTCTGTTTTATCTTCTGTGACAAGTAAGGTGAAGATTTGTTCTTTCAGGTCTTCCATACTTCATAACTAATGCACTGATAGTTATAGGAGCTTTTTGTCAGAATAGTAACTGTTATGGGCTCGATGAGGCATAGAGAATGTTGTGGGAATTTGTCCTTCTTAGCAGAAAGAACATTCTGCTGATATTAAATCACTAATATGGCTTGATGTGTGCTTTAGGCTTCATTAAGCCTCCTTGATCATCTTCGAGTCTTTTTCTGTTTCCTTTATCTTTTTAAACATTGGATTATAAGCATTAAGTGTTCAACATTAGGCATTCATCCCTTAATTCTTCTTCTAATACTCTTTGTTGCTTCTTCTAACCTGTGTTTGTGAATATACAGGATACAGACGCACTGGAGGGTTTATGTCAGGGTTTAATAACCTGATCTTCAATAAAACATGTTTAAACCCTCTCAGGGATGTTTTCCTGTGCTATATTTGACTCTATGATAGTCTTTCTGTGCTCTAAATCACCATGACTGTGACTATGGAGACAAAATGAATTCACCATCTGTAAACCCTGAAAAACAAGAAAAACACATTATAAAAACCTGAGGGAGTGAGGATGGCTGCTTCAAAGGCTCGTGGGGATGGTGGCGTAGTGAGGAGAAGAGTGGATGTAGCTAAAAAATGGATGAAAAACCTTGGCAGAGCAGCTAACCAGGTGTTTTGGAGGTTTGGGCATG